>RJWJ010006170.1:0-63676 GCA_004363605.1 Indri indri
AGCCTGCCCCACCCTACAGGTGCTGCAGAGGTCATTAACCTTCAGCCACTCCCCAGGGCTTATTGGATACAGGCTACACTCCCCAGCATGGAATCTACGGCCCACACCAGGTGGTCCTGGATTTACCCGGATTACCTGCTCTGAAATGCCTTCTCGAATCCCCCACCCGTGCTCCCTCCTTGTGCTCCAAATCTTTGTCCCTTTCTCCCCCCTTTCTACTTTATATTGTACCCACCTTTGTAATAACACCTGTCTTACCTTATCTTGGAGTCCTTTTTTCCCCACGTCCTTCCGCTGCTTCCTGACACAAGGCCTCCTCGCTACAACTGGCTCTCAGTTCTCTCTACACCATGTATTTTCTTTTTTTCATTTTTTTTTTTTTCCCTCGCTCTCTTGCCTGGGCTAGAGTGCCGTGGCGTCAGCCTAGCTCACAGCAACCTCAAACTCCTGGGCTCAAGCAATCCTCCTGCCTCAGCCTCCCGAGTAGCTGGGATTACAGGCACGCACCACCATGCCTGGCTTATTTTTTCTGTTTTTAGTTGTTTTGGCTAATTTCTTTCTATGTTTAGTAGAGACAGGGTCTTGCTCTTGCTCAGGCTGGTCTTGAACTCCTGAGCTCAAGCAATCCTCCCACCTCGGCCTCCCAGAGTGCTAGGATTACAGGCGTGACCCACCGCGCCCTGTCCGTTTTTTTCATTTTTAAATGTTTTTGTGAGCATGTCGGCCAGGTGAGGAAACAGCCCAGAAGGGAAAGGAATCCATCAGTATTAATGAAACTCCTAAATCAGAAAAGCTGACTTACTGATAGAAAACAGGTATTCTGCCTCCGACGGAGCAACAGGTGGTTCTTGGGAGAGGAGAGCAAAACGTCTTAGATATTATTAATGCAATGGTCGGAGGCTCTCCAAACAGATAGATAGCACATCTGTGGTATTAAAAGTCCATGCTGGGCGACAATGATGGCGATATTTTTCAACAGCAGTTCACCTAGCGAATGTTGCTACTTTGGTCTGAGTGAGAAAAGTTCATGGTGGGGGCAATTATGAAAAAAATGTCTAAAAAAGGCTCTTGGCAGTTGGGACAGGGGACAATAATGAGAAAAAGGTTGAGAACATTGATCTACACTAGACAAGAGAGAAGGGGCTCTGCAGATGTGATGAGATGTAAGTGAAATTGATGTTTGTACAGTTCCGGGTACATAATAAAAACCCAGTATATGTTTATTGTGCACGTACTATGCCCAGGTCCTATACTAAGATTTCTATACACATCATCTCATTTAACCTTACACCTACTCCAGGAGGAAAGTACCATTATCATTATAGACAGGGAAACGGAGGCTTACAGAGGTTGGTTTAATTGCCCAAGGTCAAACCTCTGATCATTGGCAGAGGTAGGATTTAACTTTCTGTCTGACTTCAAAGCCCGACCCCCCGATGCAATGGGGGAGTGAGCCCTTTCCTCACGATGGGGTGAAGTCGCCTAGTAGCAGGGGTCGAGAAAGGAAAAGAGAGATGGAATTAACCAGTGCTGGCAGTCCTCAATGGCCCTGGACTGATGGAGGCATCCTGTGCACAGGGCCATGATGATGACTGCCTGCGATCTCTCGGCCATCACCAAGCCCTGGGAGGTGCAGAGCAAGGTATGGACTCCTCCTGACCTGGGACGAGGGAATTCCAGTGCTGGTGGCAGCAGGTAATGAGGCTGGGACTCTCTCAGTCCAGCGCCAGAGCCAACTCATCTTTGCTCCATCCTCCTCTGCCACGACATGGGAATCACTTTAGGGTCTCTCCAATGGTGACCACAAATGGGGGGAGGGCAGGGGCGGGTTCAGCTTTTGTGCTGAGTTGACAATGCAAGTGGGGTGGGAGCAGGGGTAAGGGAGTGGGCTGGGGCCTTGACTTCGTGTGTGCGTGAGGGTCTGTCTGTTTCAGGTAGCTCTGCTGGTTGCTGCCGAATTCTGGGAACAGGGTGACCTGGAGCGCACGGTGCTGCAACAGAATCCCATTGTGAGTAGAGAGGGGACTTTGGCCTGATGTCAGACATGTGTGATCTCATCCCAACCTAGACCTACCCAACCAGAAGTTCTGGGGGTGCACCCAGCAATGCGTGTTCTAGAAAGCCCTCTTAAAGTTTGAGAAATGTGTCCCGAGCTTGCTCAGCTACATAGAGCTTGACAAGAGGACACCAAAACTTAGATTGGCCTTTCAGCTCTAACAGTCTAGGCATCTGCCTCCCCTGCTCCTGTCCCGACAGCACAGAGCGAGGAAGGGAAGACCTTGCTTGCCACTCTGCACGGCCATCAGTGATGAAAGTTAATTTGTCTGGGACCCTTAGCAGGCTCCCCATGGAGCCTGGAAGGTTTCCAGAAGGCACTGAGGGCAGAGCTGGGAAGGAGAGGATGGGTAAAAGAGAGAGACATCTTGGAAACAAACCATCGACACGGGGACAGGCTCGACCTGAGGGAGTGTGCCAAGGATGGGGGCCCATGGCAGGCGTAGGCAGGAGCCGAGGGAGCGTGGAACACGGCGAGCTGGAGGTCCTGTCGTGAGCAGGAACAGTCAGGGCCCGCGGGATCTGTAGTTCTCTTTCTTTTTAACATTTTAAAATGCAGAGAGAGTAGTCAGGGAACGCCATGTGCCCATCTGCCGGAGCCAGCAATTAGCAGCAGTCTGCCATTCTTGTTTTAGCTATTCTTGTCAATGCATTTTTTTTTTTCTTTTGGCTGGAGTATTTTAAAGTAAATCCCAGACATTGTCATTTCTTCCATAGATACTTTAGTGTGTGTCTCTGTGAGATAAGAGCTTAGTACAGACTAAAACATACACACAACCGCAATACCATTATCACACTCACGAAATTAGTAATGATACCTCAGTATCATCTAATCCCAGACTCTGTTCATTTTCCCTGATTGAGAAAAAGAATTCAGTTGATTCATTCAAATCAGGATCCAATCAAGGAACACGCTGCCTCTGGTTTTGTGGGTTTTTTTATATGTCCCGGTGGGTGGTATCCCGCTCCCGGAGATACTGCAATAGCCAGTCAAGGTGTGGAGCGGACGGAGAAAGCTCCTATTCCATCTCCCTGCTGCAAAAATCCATTTAATATATTGTCCCTGGGTAGAGGACGGATCCCATATTAAACTGATCACAGGTACTAGACTACTACGCTTTTTTTTTTTTGAGACAGAGTCTCACTCTGTTGCCTGGGCTAGAGTGCCGTGGCGTCAGCCTAGCTCACAGCTACCTCAAACTCCTGGGCTCAAGTGATCCTCCTGCCTCAGCCTCCCAGGTAGCTGGGACTACAGGCATGCGCCCACCATGTCCAGCTAATTTTTCTATTTTTAGTTGTCTAGCTAATTTCTTTCTATTTTTAGTTGTCCGGCTAATTTCTTTCTATTTTTAGTAGTGACGGGGTCTTGCTCTTGTTCAGGCTGGTCTCGAACTCCTGAACTCAAGCAATCCTCCTGCCTCGGCCTCCCAGAGTGCTAGGATTACAGGCATGAGCCACCATGCCTGGCCTAGACTACTACCCTTAATCTTAGCCAAAAGGCCAAGGAGCGATGCCTCTGGTTGTTATGTCTCTTAAGCCTCTTTTGATCAATTGTAGGTCCTCCACCCACCTATCCCGTGGTCTTTTTTTTTGTGTGTATGCTATTTATTTGTTGAAGACAATGGGTTTTTTGTTGCGTAGCTTCCCACATTCTGGATTTGGTTGATTGCACCCTGGAGATGTTATTTAACATGTTCCACTATTACATTTCCTGCAAACTGCTCTTTCAGATTTGGAAACTTGATGAGTCTACACTTTGATTTTTTTAAGCAGGAATGCTGCATAGGTAGGGTGGGTCCCTCTTACCTTGCAGTGCTGCTAACTCTTTCTCCCCCTCCAGCCCATGATGGACAGAAACAAGGCGGATGAACTCCCTAAGCTTCAAGTCGGCTTCATTGACTTTGTTTGCACCTTCGTCTACAAGGTAGGCCCTTGGTTTCCTCAGACCCGACAAAATGTCTTTGATAAACCTGGGATTCCCAAACAACATCAGAGATAATAAACCTGGGCAGGTGGCCAGTGGGCAATACTTCACAAAGCCCTTCTCATCTCCAACGGCGTTTGGTTCTCCGGACGGCGCTGTGGGTCTTGGGTGATTGTAGCCCAGGCTAGAGCCTGGAGCTTGGAACATCCTAGTTGCTCAACACATCGTTGTGGGACAGATGACCAAGGATGATGTCAGACAGGGGAAGGGGAAACACAGCAGACACATGCCTTCCTAACTTCCCCAGCTGGTGGCAATGTGACAGGCCACAATAATTGTAAAAAGACAGTCTGGAACTTCTCTTTGAGCTATTGTTCTAAGTTAAAGTCTCCCTCTTGAGATACCCATTGCTCCCAAATTCACGTTGTCTGTGCCACCACCCACCTCTCATTTTTAATTTTTATTTTGGCCATGTTTCACACGAGAATGCAGAAGTCAGAAATGAGAAGTGACAGGGCCATTGTCACCAGACTCAGCCAGGAGGCAGGATTAGAGCTGGGCCCTAGCGCAGTGTTCTTCCTGCTGTGTGTGCTGCAGCCCTGCGGCTGGAGGTGCAGGTGCTCCAGAGGGGGACAAGAGCATCTCTGGTATGATGCAGACTAGCTGGGGTCCTCTGGTCAACAGGCCAGAGTAGCTGAAGCGCGCCACTATCATCAGTAATGTCATTAAATGAGGGAGACTGGACTAAGTGCTTTATTCGCTTTATCACAACAACCCTGTGGGGGAGCATTGTTACTGTCCTGATCTCACGGCTGAAGGTGAGATCTGGTAGTGATCCCTGCCGACACCCCCGAGATCACACAGCTGGTGGCAGAGCCCGGACCTGATCCCAGGCACCTCTGAGCGCAGTGGGCTCTGGCTGGACCTGTGCAGCCAGCCTTGGATTTGCTGTCCTTGCCTTGGGCAAATCTACTCTGTCAATCTGTATCTCGATGTCCTCACCTAAAATTAGGAGGGATGACTCTTATTTTCCCACCTCACAGGAATTTGAGGATCAGAAGAGATAAATTGCTTCATAAACCGTAATGTGCTGTGCTCAAACCATCTTCTCAACATGCCGATTTCACTCAGCAAATGCTTACTGAGTATCTCTGTGTCCCTGGCCCTGAGCCAGGCCAGGACCAGCCCAGTGAACGAGGCAGCCGATGTCCCTGCCCTCTCCAGGTTCTCAGCCTCTGGGGGAGACAGGCACAGGGAGCAAGATGTGGTCAGAGAGGGCTGCGGGAGCTTCCGGTCGGGACTGCGTTTACTCAGGGTCAGAAGAGGCTTCCCTGAAGAAGTGACCTCAGGGAAGGTGAGGGGAGGGCACAGAGTCCCAGCAAAGAGAACAGCGGTGTGAAGCCCACAGAGGGAGGACAGCTCTGGGAACTGAGAGATTTGGAATGCCGGGTTTCAACACGGTGAAGGGCAGGAGGGCACCAGGTCGTGGAGGGGCTCGAGAACCACGTGGAGGGGTTTGCGCTTCACCCTGAAGGACACGGGGTGCCGCAGGAGGGCGACAGCATCGTGTGGGCCGGAGGCCCTGCAGCATCGGCCTCTACCCGCCTGCTACCTGCTGAGGTAGCTCGTTCCAGTGACACTTCCAGCTGTGCCTCCCCCTGGAGCCCAGACCCCGGCACGGCCCCCGTGTCTCAGACACACTCTCTCTCTTCCAGGAATTCTCCCGCTTCCACGAGGAGATCACCCCCATGTTGGACGGGATCACCAACAACCGCAAGGAGTGGAAGGCGCTCGCCGACGAGTACGAAGCCAAGGTGAAGGTGCTGGAGGAGGAGAAGCAGAAGCAGCAGGCGCACAAGCCAGGTCCGTGAAAGGCAGGGGCGTCCCGACCCCCCGCCACGTGTCTGGGCCTGGCCTCCTTGAGGCCTCCTGCTGACCAATTTCTGTCCCCTTCTGTGCATGAGGGCACTGAGGCTGGCAGGGGTGAAGTATCGTGGCCAAGTCACACAGTCAGTAGTGGCGGAGCCTGGTTCCCAAGGAGGGGTGCCCTAGGCCTCCCCGCAAGTGCCCCCCCAACCAACATAGCGCAGACTCTGATTCCAACACCATGGACATATGTCCCCACCCTGGTACAAAGGATAAAACCTAGAACTGGTGGTTGAAAGGAATTTTAGAGGCCGTATTTCCAGGCTTATGTCTGATGTTTGAATCCTGTCTGTACCATCATGAGCCTTCGCTTGCATACTACCAGTGACAGAGGGCTCACTACCTTGCTTGGCATCCTCATTGAGTACCACTATTAGGAAAGGTCTCCTTTGAACCCAATTGTTCTCCTTGTTGAAGTTCCCACCTAGTGGCCATGGTTCTGCCTTCAGGAATCCAGTGGAATTTGTTCGTTCCAACTCTTCCCTACTGTCAGTACTGTCTCCTCCTTCGAGTCATTTCTTTTACTGGTTGTGTGCTGTTTCCTCATGGGACACAGCTTCTAGCCCCTGCCCTACCCTGACTGCCTTGGTCTGCACACCCGTCCCTCTTACCCCTGGACACTGTCAGGGCCTCTGCTCTGCTCTGCTCTGCTCTGGGCAGTGTGGGGTAATTCTAAATGGGCAGCTGCAAAAAAACAAAACAAAACAAAAACCATTAAAAAACATTAGAACATGTGGAGAAAGGCAAAAACGAAAAATAAATACAAAAAATTAAATGAGCTGCTGCAAATGTAGGGCCCCCACTTACAGACTCCCCGTGTCTCCCAGACATTGGTGCCCAGCGTGCCAGACGTTGGTGCCTCTCATTTGTCCTTGTCCTTGTGCTGCTATTTTCCTTAGAAGAGAGAAATGCCGTCATTCTTCTGCGCCCGGTCTGCACGTGTGGTTATCTGTCGGCCCTCAAAAGCCTTTGAGTTTGCAACTGTTGGTCCAAACTAGGTCAAAAGGGAAGCCCTCTGCAGCCTCCTGTCACCTGGTGTGTTTTCTTTCCTGTCTGATTGCAGGTGCAGGAAATCAGCCCGGAGGGAACCCCAACCCAGGGGGTGCGCCGGCATCCAAGTCCTGCTGCATCCAGTAGCGTGACCAGGGACCCGCCGGCCGGACGGCTCCACCCTTTCATGGGAGGAGATTACCCAAAACAATGGAAAACCACACACCTTCCTGAGAAGTTAAAAGAGTTACAGGATTTGAAAGCGGATAGAGAGTTTAGCTTACATCTTATCTAGTAGCTTTTGAACATTCTTTTAGCCTTCAGAACTGTTTATTGAGCTAAAACCGGTATCCCGGTTTTCATAGACATCAGTTAAACATTTATTAATGCCAGGTTCACCTGCTTGCTGAGGACCATTTTAGTTCTTACACTTTCATGTTTCATAGGCATTTTCATTCTCAGAAGTAGAGAATTTGAATCCCCACATATCCATCACCCAGATGCTGATGTCAGGATTTGGCCACATATACTTCATCTGTTCTTTTTGTTTCTTTTTCAATTTTTTCTTAGCTGAAGTATTTAAAGGCAAATTCCAGACATATCATTTCATTCCTCCATTGTGTATCTTTAAAGAAATAAGGGCATTTCTCTTTCTTTCTTTCTTTTTAAATGCTCATCTCAGCACTGGAGGCATTTTCTAACATAAGCACACCCTTGTCACATGCAATAGATGCACGCCTACCACCCAGCGGCGGTGTATGCTGTGATGAGCGACACAGACCCCCCACTTCAGTAAAGGACAGGGGTCCCCACCAGCTGGGAGTGCTGTTGGCAGAGAGCCTTCAGTGTCAGCCCCTGCAGGGACACACCTTACCTTCCCAGGGCGGGCTATAGCCAATGACTGATCCATGCCAGGTGGAAAGGCCTGGCCATCTCGGCCAGGCACGGGACAACTCTGCGGGGCCATTCTAGCTCCAGGACTCCTCGTGGGGTCCACCAAGTCTGTTGCGGGCTCACATCACAGCTCAATTCCTCCCTCTGCCCACCCCTACTTCCTTCCTTCCTCGTCCCCTGGCATTGGTCCCAGGGCACTCCTTAACAAGCATCCTGCAGACAAAGTCATTTTAGAGTCTGCTTCCTGCAGAACCCAACTTCGGATGCCAGCCCTTAACCCACTCTCCCTCATCGTTACAAAAACGTCTTTAATAGTTGGTTTGCTTGAATCTGATTCAAACAAGTCTCACACATTGAATTTAGCTGTTACGTTTCTTTTAATTCGTTTTTAGGAAAAAGGTATACTTTTTTTCCATGGGGAGCCAAAGATATACTTTTATTCTTGGATTTCCCACTGATTTCAAGGAGTATAAATTAAGGCAAATTATTCTCAACTTCAGGCCTTCTGTTTCAATTAACATATGTTCTGTTGGTTTAAAAACAGAACTTATTTCTTTAAAATCAGATCTAAGTATGCTCTGGTGAGTCTGCAGCGCCTGGCAGAGTGCCATTGGCCTGATTAGTATTCACACCGTCGTCACTGATGTTGAAAACGGCACAAATAAACCAAAAGTTGAAAATGACAATAACGTGCTTAAAAGTTTGCAGTAAATTTCTGCTACGCTCGCCCAAACTTAATTTTTTTCCATTCTCTGTTTTCCATTCTCTATTTTCTCTATTGTTTTTACCCCCCTCCAGTTTTATTGAGGTATAATTGACAAATAAAAATTGTATATATTTAAGGTGTACAACATGATGTTTTGATATACATATACGTTGTGAAATGACTGCTACCAGCAAGCTAATTAACACACCCGTAACTTCACACGGTTACACTTGCTGTGTTTCTAAGTCTCTTAATCTACAGCGGGTGCTGCTCCTTCCTTTTTTCTTTGCCAGTGACTTGTTGCAGAAACAGCAACAGTTGTCTCACAAGCCGGATTTATCCGTTTCTTTGTGACAGCGTATAACGCATTCCTCTGTTCCCTGTTCTATAAATGAACATCAGCTCTAGAACTTTTCTTCCTCCCAAAGTGAGTGTTATACAGAAGCTAATATATTAAAGCAGTTGCTTTGAGGAGAGGGAACCACATGATTTCCCCAAACTATAAACCGCTGATCTATGCTAATCTCCCTTTTTAGATAAATGAGGAAATTGAAGGCCGGTGAGGGGGCAGGGCTGGGCCAAATACATAGCACAGTTCCCTGGCTTCCCTCCAGGAGATGCCAGGGTCACAGAGGACACAGTGTACCGGGCACACACATCCCTGTGGCCTCCACAGCAGATCCGTCTGGGCTCCTGACACACAGGCCCTGCTCATATTTGCAGGTCATGATGTTAACAGGGCGCCGGGGCTGGAATGGGAAGCTTTTAACTCCCGAGCTAGAATTACCGCCCTGCTGCAACTGACACTCTGAGAACATTGGCCTTTTAAGCAGACGCATGTCTTAAGCATATCACGTAGGATGGTTTTGTGGCTTGGTGGTAAGTGTCACCCAGGAACATACAGGCATTGATGCTGCTGGTCCCGGCTCTGTCGCTGCATTGCTGAGTCCCCTTGGCAGGCTCCTTCGGTCTTGCTTCCCAGCCTTCCCAATCTGTCAAAGGACAGTTGGGATCCTTGCCACGCCTCTCTCAGAGGGCTGTGGTGAGCACCACGTGAGACTGTGCACGATGAGGATCACAGCTATTGTTGCTTAAGCACTTACTTTGTGCTAGGTTCTGTGCTTGATCCAATTTCATCCTCGCAACCCTGTAGAAACTGTTCCTAGCCCCATTTATCACATGATGGAGAAGTGAATCAGAGATGTTAGGACACCTGCCCAAGGACACCCAGCTGGTAAGTGGTGGAATGAGGATTCAAAGCTAAGCAGCCTGACACCAGAGCCCCAGCTTGTAACCGTTCTCCCTGCCCCACACTGCTTCTGCAAATTAGCTTTTTTAGAATATAAAGGACCTTTGAGTTCATCTAAGCAAATCATCTTAGACTTCCATCTTCAGGGAAGTCAGGGGCCGACGAGGTGGTTTGTCCAAGTTCACGCAATATGGAAGTGGCAGAGTTGGGTTCCAAATGCAGGCCTTGAGGCTCTGAACCTGCCATTCTACTCCTTGCACCTCGGGCAGGATCCACTCAGGAGTCGCTTCTTGATGGGGCTGGGCGCCTTGCAGTGAACGGGGAAGGAGGGCTGTTCTGGATCTTACCACCTAACAAGGTTAAGGGGATACAGACACTGAGAAACTCTCGCTAAGGACTCTGATCATGCCAGAGCGCTCTGCCCCAAGTGGAAACATCCCTACTCAACTGAATGAGGAAAATCATGATGCGTTCCCTTCCAACTGAAGAAATCCAAGCAATTTTCCCAGATTGAGAAAATAAATCACCTGAACAATGAATGAGAATGTCTGTACATGAGTTTGTGTATGTAATAAACAATTTGAGAATAGTTTGCCCATAACATGAAATGCAATGGTTTATTGTGCCTGCTCTTGTTTGTACGTGATTCCCTTCACGAGTGTTTCAACACTTCAGGTACCTTGCACTCAAACTGCACTTAAAGCACAAAAACAGCTTTAGGGCAAAATGCAGGCTAAACCCTTTGAAACATGAGGAAATAACACACACGCACAAGACTGAGTCTTGGAAGATGCCACTTCCTCACTCCACTTGCTGGAAGTGTGTGCGCAAAGGAAAATGTTCCCAGTCCCCCCAGATACGGCACATAATTCAGAT
Source organism: Indri indri (assembly GCA_004363605.1). Lineage (NCBI taxonomy): Eukaryota > Metazoa > Chordata > Mammalia > Primates > Indriidae > Indri > Indri indri. Next base: position 10,621 of record RJWJ010006170.1, read on the forward strand.
CTGCTCTCTCAGATCCTCTGACCAGAAACTGCTCTGTAATTATAAACTGATGATCGCTTTGCCTGAAACCATAATGTCGAAATATCTCTTATAGCACATTTATTTAGTGCGCTTGGGTGAGAAAGCTGATATTACCAAAACAAGGAAGTCTTTGTTCAGAAAGTGGCGTAGGCTGGGCGCGGTGGCTCACGCCTGTAATCCTAGCACTCTGGGAGGCCAAGGCGGGCGGATCGTCTGAGCTCAGGAGTTCAAGACCAGCAAGAGCGAGACCCCGTCTCTACTAAAAAAACAGAAAGAAATTAGCTGGACAACTAAAAATATATATAGAAAAATTTAGCCAGGCATGGTGGCGCATGCCTGTAGTCCCAGCTACTCGGGAGGCTGAGGCAGGAGGATCGCTTGAGCCCAGGATTGAGATTGCTGTGAGCTAGGCTGATGCCATGGCACTCTAGCCCGGGCAACAGAGTGAGACTCTGTCTCAAAAAAAAAAAAAAGGAGGTGGCATAGCTTTATAAAGTCATGGCAGAAAGTTGTTAATAGAACAGCTGTTATGTGCAATGGGTCCGAATGGTTCTCATGAACCTTGAAAAGCATTGCGAAGGAGGGAAAAGTGAACTAAGAAGAGTTTTGGGGAGCAGGGGGAGGGTGGGCACACCTCGACTGGGGTCTTGTCTGAGAAAGTGATGCTGAAACTGGAATATCCTCCCCATTGAGTGGCCAGTGTCCCTCAATGAGCTCGCAGGACCAAGAAAGAAAGATACACCTGGGCAGGGCTGTGGGTGGTATTTTCTTTTTAATCTCCATAGTGTATTTGTTAAGTTTATTTATAAGCAGATCACTTCACTATTTACAGTACATGAGCTCAGAGATTCTACAGTTTTTGTGATGTAAACAATAACTCCGCAGCGGGAGTTTGAGAAAAGAAGCCAGTTCTGAAGTATTTACAGACGTTAAAATAGAACTTTATACTCACGGAATAATAATACATAGAGCAATTTGGTTAAATTATCTATGAAACTATAGAATCTGACAATGTACAAATACAAGGAAAACATTTTCTCATTTAGAAGGTAAGACAGATAAATCACACCAGAAATAAAATAGGGACGATGACAACCACAATAATTAAAAGCAAAGAAGGTTTCTTCCTTGCCTCTTACAGATAAAGTATTTATATAAATAAGGACACAACCCAACAAAATGGAAAAAATATATAAAAATCCTCTACCAATTAAAAAAAATAGCAAAACTAAAAACTCGATTCTCAATCATTAGCAGTGTCCTTTAAAAAATTAAAATTTAGCTTTCTATTATAAATAACAAAGCAGATGTGTCCCTCTGTGTAGGTGAAATTCTTGCACCTTTCTCAAGAAATGCATCAATGTAATTCCACATACACACACACGCACACATGCAGACACGCGTGTGCGCATGCACACACCCACACACACACACACAAACACAAACACAGCCTTACACTCACACACCCCAGGCTGTAGTTACCTTATTGAGCTTCCTAATAAATAATGCCCCCTACGGTAGTACCCCTGGGGATGACAAAACCTCACAAGTTTAGCCATTCCCTGGTTTGACCCTGTCTCAGAGCCAGGGAAAGCCCCGGCTATTGCTCGGAATTCTCTAGGCTGCATGGTCACACCAAGAGAAAAGGATTTGAGTCCAAGATTTGGAAATGCTGGAAGGGACCATAGGGACCACCTTGCCCAGTCGATTAAGGCTAGCTACAGACACCTTCTCTAGAATCTGGGGTTGGGGAGAGGGATCTTGTATTGGTTTCAACATTAGCAGCTGCCTCTGGCAAAAGCAGATGCTCCAAGCCAATGCTAGCAACATGGCACAGGAGGTGAGGGCGGTGGGCGTGAATTTCCAGAGGAGACTGCACTAAGCTGGACTTCCGGATGGCCATCTTCCCCAGGAACCATCTGGAAATCCAAGCGGTCCACTTCTCTGTTCCACGTACCACCCTGACCACGCTCCCCTCGAGATTTCCAACCTGTTTCTGTCAGAATCGGAATATCCTTCAAGAAACAAAATTGGGAAGAGTTTATGACTTTTTATTCCTAACACAAAAACATTTGACAAGATTTTAAAATACAAAATACAAAACCAAAAAAATCAAACAAAAAAACGCTATTTGGCTATTCGGTGGACCATATCAAAGGTCATGGCTAGGCCCTCCGCCCCAGAATCTTTAAAGCCAACCTCTTCATGTGTCCCGAGGGTGTAACGCAGGCCACCTGGCAGAGGTTCACCTAACAAGGGCAGCAGCTGGGCTGCCAGTATTGCAGTTATAGTAAACCCCTCCCGGGCACCTGGACGCAGGGTCGGCTCCTGCCTCCTCTGCCCACAGGAGAGCTAGTGCGTCTCTCAGTCTGCTTGAGAGCCTAACGAAGTGGTTGCTTCTGGAGTCTGTTGACCCTAGTGTCATGCTGGGCTCCGAACACACAGTTCGTTCATGCCATTCCATTTCATTCCCAAAGTGTTGGACAGCAAGGTGGCCATAAAGGTGTATTTGCCTTCCATCTGGGTAGCTGGTGGATACAGTCTCTGGCCACCAGATGGCGACCACATGTTGATAAGGCAAAGTGCTGAGGTGGAAACTGACCAATCCCCTCCACAAGTAACCCCTAAGCGAGGCTGGTACAGTGAAAAAGGAAGCTTTTTAAAGCTTCCTTGGAGAATCCTTTGACAAAAAAATATAGCAAAGGGGAGGTTCTAGCTATATAAACACCCCTTTGACGAGGAGTTGTCGCACAGCCCAGGACTGACCACCTACAAAACCTTATTTTCCAAGCCCCAAATTCAGGCAGTTGGATTTTTGTACTCCTTCTGGCTGTACGGGGCATTCTAATGAAAGAGAATGTCTGAAAATCTGTCCCCCAAATCCCGAAGCCTCAATCACTGCTGCTATACCATTAACGAAACAAAAAACAAAAGCTGCCCTAAACATATGCAGTGTGATCGATGCCTCCTGTTGCCCCATATGTTTCACGATCATTTGAAAGAAACGTGTGAAAAAGTGCCTACGTTAAGCTGTTTGGAAAAAACAAGTGTATTGCTAGTATTGTCTGAGAACCAGAGAGAAACAGCCAAGTGGTCACAACATTCAGATTAAAAGCTGTTCGGTGGGGACAATGGCAAGGCTAATGTGAGATGGATTCCACATCGCCACGTAGCCAACCTGGGGGTTTAATTCCTCACCATCCCCACTAGAAACTATGGCTTAGATCTGTCCTGGGGAGCTGGCCTCCTCATGTAAGGCAACTCAGTAAGGACCGTGCGGGATTGAACCTGCGGCCGGTTGGTTCTTGCAGGGAAACCTCACCCTGAACAAGAGCTGGGCACAGCCAGAGAATGATTTCGGGTGCACAGGGGAGTGACGGATTCCCACGCCCCAGGCTGGGAATCCAGGCCCCTCACAGGTGACAGGGACTTCGGTGCTCACAGTCTACATTCTAATTGGGTAGATGAGAAAACGGGCCCAAGGTCACACAGGAAGTAAGGAACATTGGGGTTTCTCACACCGAGATGGCTTACAGTTAAATGATTTGCTCCACAAACCCGTTTCGCTTGGCTGGGCTGTTTTTGTCTTTCTGTAATACGAAAGTAGGTACCAAGATCCAAACCCACGGCTCCCTGTTTCTAGGGCTCCTGACAAAGAGGTCAGCCAAGGCCTGGCCCTAGCATCGGCTCTCCTGCCGCTGATGTCTCGGAACGCATCTCTGCCCTCTCCTCCCTCACACCAGCCCCATTCCCAATCCCCAGGAGAGCACCTCACACAGCCAAAGGAGGTCCATATTTTCCAGTGCAGAAACATGGAGCCAGCTAAGTGTTGTGGTTTTCTCCAAGGACTTTTATTAGTTCATCAAAGTCAGCCTCTGCCTACTTCCTAGGCGTCCCGCGGCCGGCTCCCAGCGGCTCCCCTAACCCGTGTCTGTTCTGGGACAAAGACATCTCTGTGCTCGTGAGTTTCTAGCTCCCGAGCGCTCTCTCCATTTACCCTGTACCTCCAGAGTTGGCAAGCAGCCCTGGAACCCATCTGCATGTGCAAATGCTTCAGGGACTTGGGGACCAGCTTTAACATATTGCACATAGTGCTAACCGGCTTCCTTCCGCCCCAATGGGAAGGGGCGAGGGTCCCTCTTCTTTGGCCAGTGAAACCATTAGGTTCATTCACTTTCTTTGCTATTGCACATTCAACTTCTTTCCTTGATCCTATCTGATGCTGGGATGTAGCGTTCCCCCAAACTGAGGGCAGCTGCTAAATCTCAAATGCTAAGAAAAATACTGTCATTTTGACATCAGTGAGTCAGATCAACACATGCTCTAAGTTCATTCTGTTTCACAGTTGGGATGACCCATCTCTCAAACCACAGGCTCAGCTGAGATTTTAGCTGAACTCAAGGCCTAGGATAGGCCATGAACTGAGCTGTCCATGTAGAAGGACTGGGCTGCCCCTCGCTGCCCCTCCACAGTGGCCCTGGCAGGCATATTGCACACATCTAGGAGAAAAAACTCTAGAAAAACTAACAAGCACAGGTTTTAGGCAGTGAAAGATGTCTTACTGCATCTCTTTCCACGTCAGGACTTGAGGACTGAGTCTTTACAGCTCAGAGCATTCCTCCCTTCCTCCTCCAGCCCCCAAAGTCCTGCCTCTTTTCTGGGCACATATGACACTCAATGCTGTGAGATCTCAAGGCAGATGCAGACCCAACCGGTGCTTTTCGACTCAAAGCCATTTTCTGGTTGGGGGGCCAAGGTGTGAGGGGGCAAGAGGGTGGGGGTCTTAGCTGCACTCCATCCACTCATATGCTTTACCTCTTTGATGCATTTTCCTTCGGTAACCAGAGCCCCCGAGAGCGAGGATTCTGATTCAGCCTTGTACAGACTGAGGAAGGAGATGGAAGAATTCCACTTAGTGTTTGGATCAGACATTTTTGGAAAACACCAGCACGGCACAGAGATGGACAGCACGACCTGCCCTGCGAGGGCGGCTATTGACACAGTCTACAGTAAGCGTTTACGGTGATCACATGTAAACATCATCCAGAGCAAACACTAGGACAGAGCTACGAGATGGTTGCCAATGGCAGCTGCTCCCTCTGGGTTACTCCTTAATTTGGTGGGAAAGAGGCAAAGGTTGACTAGTTTTGCTGGAGAGACCTTGGAGTTTCCTTGGTAAATGATCACAGCACCGAATGAGTCCTTCCGGATAGAGGTTGTCTACAGGGTTGGTCAATTTGAGAACTTGTAGCCTTTTATGTATGGGATGGCAAGCAGAGACTACTTGGTGCCCTTGGCAGGCAGTGTCCCTCACCCGTGGCCACCAGCCCTAACATTAGGCATGTCACGACCCAATGCCACATGACTCATATCTCTGCTCTGCTCAAGGGCCAACACCTAAGCAACTTCAAGTGCCCTGGATTAACCTGACGTGAAAGGGCAGCTTCAACTGACCCCAAAGGGTCAGGGGAGAGACTCATCCTTCGCTAAAAATCTGTATTTCTCCACCCTGAAGGACCACCAACCAGCTCAAGGCAGACCCTCTGGCCAAACGCAATCAAGGAAGAAGCAAACAGGAGGCGCTCAGAGAGCATATCATCCAACTCCCTCCGGCACACTGAGGCCAGGCAGGGCAAGGGACTTAGCAAATTCTTGGTGAAGTCGGGACTCCTCCCAGCCCTCCAGACTCTGCATCTAGTGCTCTCTCCTACTGGCTTCTGCAGGGTAAAATCTTTGTTTACTCCTTGATGCAAATCATGACTTCTTGATTTAAATTCGACTCCATTCCATAACTGTTTTTTGTGTGCCTACTATGTGCTAGGCAGTGAATAGCTATAAAGGAATTCTGAACGAACAGGTCTGTGCTGTGCAAAGTTTCATTTTGGTCCATCCTCATAAGCCCTGCCTTCCCCTAATATGTTCCTGTCTGCTATTCCACTACCTGCCACCACCGCCCTGCCCTACCCAAGCGGAGTTGTCTGTCACAGTAGTATTCGGAGTCTCGTGCCAAGGAATGGCTTTAGGAGAGTTTTCTCTCATGGATCGGGACATGAAAGACAGGGATGGGCCAGCAGGAAACCCAGCCAGCATATGTTTCTATGTGATTGATGGAAATCTTCTGAAGAGTAGACCAGCATGTCAAAGAGATTAAACTCTGATCAATTAGTAATGGCTTCCCAGAGCACTGTATTGAGGATTCTTGCCCAGGCTCAAAGAACATGAATGCTGTGATTGATTAGTTATGTCTGCATTGGCCTGGAGACATGGGAATAGTAGCACATGTGCTGTGTATTTGCCAGCTTGAGCCAGACACTGCCTTAGCAGAAGCTAAGACTGTTGGAACTTGCCTAATTCTCCCCCTCAGTCCATTTCATGGAAAAGGGGCCAGAGAGGTCAATGGACTTGACACACAGGAGCTCAAATTCCCTATCCCTGCTAAAGCCTGTCTCCTCCAGCCTTATCCACAGGCTGCGAGTATGCTCACCACCAGGATGAGATCATGGGCTCAGTTTACCTACCGAGGTATTTGATAATCTTAAAAAATAAAATCAACTACCGATTCTCAAAAGGCTAAGCTTGGCCTTGGCATTAGCAACAAATTCAATTAGCTTGTTTAGTTTAATAAGTCACTTTCAAATTTTTTAAAGCGATGGGACTTTTTTTTTTTTTAAATAGAAACATTTCCCAAGGAACCCTGATGTATGAAGAGATCAGGAGGAACTGCTCTGTCTGAAGCAGAAGCAATGCACTCGTACCCTGCCTGGCCACGCTCTCCCTCACGAATGTCCTCCAAGGCACCTGCAGAACATCAAGCTGGACATGGCTTTGACATCACTCGAGAACATAAGGTTTAAAGTAAAGCCCGATTAGAATGTTTTCTAAGTTGGAGGGAGCTAGGAGATTGTCCTATCCATCCCCGACCCTCACATCCTCCCCCTGGCTCCCCCTGCCCCACGCCACCAAAACAACTTTCCAGACGAGGAAAAGCTCAAGACAAGGGACTAGCTGAAGAGAGTGGGATGGCTGGGGAGTTGGCCCCCCAAAAATGATTGCTCCCAGACCGTCTGTCTGCACCACTGCCAGGAGGTCACTGAAGCTGTGATGGTGCGTCCACAGGCGGAGGCAAAGCGCAGGACCATCCGAGATTAAAGCTGATGGTACACCAAGACGCATGCCACAGCTTGAATTCGCCCGATGCTGGTGAGTCAACTGTTGACTTAACCCCTGAAATGAGCCCTTAGGCTACTAGCCTGGTGCCCAATTTAGCCAAACTCACCTCTACCAGTCCCTGAAACTTTGCGTCTTTATCCCAGCTACTGCAAAACCATGGGACCAGGAGCCAGAAGGCCTGGTCTGGGTCACTGCTCTCTGCCTTCTCACTGGCTACGGGAACTTGCTCAAGTCATTTTGCCTGTCGGGGCGTGACCAGCCTCACTCAGAAAACGGGAGCAATACACCTCACTCCACCTTCCTTCCAAGGTATTTGAGGGTCTATGCACTAATAGACTGGCACCCACTCTAGGCATGGGCTGGGCACAAGATGGGGGCTCTCGTTGTCATTTGACCCAAACTGGCTCAATAAGAGACAGGGCAGGGCTTGACAGAAATGGCCTGGAAACCTCTCTCCACGGCTCTTCCTTGTGGCTGCAGGCCATGCTTTCCCGGGGACCAGCCTACTGGCCACCCAGTGCCTCAAGGGCAATCTGGCAAGGGGAGCAGAGCGGCTCAGTGGCAAACACCTCGTGCCAGTGCATAGTTAAAAAATCAAGGAAGCAATACCATAATCCCAGGCACAGTACATCTGAGCCATAAATACATTAGTTTAAGGATATACTTTTTTTTTCTTCAATTAAAAATGAGTTTATAATCCTGATTCTATTCACAAGTAACGATTTCATCATCACACACTACAGACAAGAAATGGTACGGTGAACACGGCTGCGAGTCTACGAGAGGAAGTCCGTCGGGACGGCAGGGGCAATGGGTGACTGACCAGCACGTCGAGGCGCACCCAGGACAACCCGTTGGAAGCGAGGACACTAATGTGGCAGTGGAAGGTCAACACCATGGAAACTCACAGACAGAAGCAGCTTTGTTCAATGTAAACATTGATTTTTTTTTTTTTAAAAGGACAGTAGTTTCAAGTCTCTCTCTCACGTATGTTCTCTCTCACGCTCGCTCGCTCTCCTTCTCAGATACTTGATTTCTTTGAAAACGTAAACATATTGGAAGGGCCTTGTCTGAGGTATTGAGGTATTCCTCGAGGGTTAAGGCTGTTTTCAGTGCAGGCTCTGCTGGGCCTCTTTCAGTAAGCTGTCGAAATCCATGGCTTCGTACTTGCTCTTTCCTGACGCAGGAAGGGCCTCTTCTGAATTGGAATCTGGGCACGGGGGCGGAGAAGTCAGTGACAGCGGAAGGCAGCGAGCAACTTAGACAGGCCAATCGCGAGATCTGCCACTAAGGGTCGCCCTGCGGAGTGCTGTGGCCCAAGGCCTCAGGGGAGGGGGCAAGCATGAACACTGGCCTGTAACCACAGACTGCCATCCTGCTGTGACATCTTGGCCACGCTGACAGCATCTCGGGGCTTTGGCTGCCCTGTCTGTAGAGCTGGGGGGCCCGAACTAGAGCACGCCGGAGCGCCTTTCCAGCCCCGACACTCTGTGATTCTACTTCCCCGAACAGCTTCTTGCTCAGTAGTAACCTGGTGCAGGGTCCTATAACTGGATATGCAGCCAGGTGGCACAGCGCCTGGCCTGGAACCCACCTAGGTCCCTGACATAGCCCTGTCCTGTGAAGGCTGCACTAGACTCTCCCCTACAAACAGTGCTTTCCTACATCTTTGTCCTTCATGACTATCTTGTTCCCAGATGGCAAGGTCATGATGACGGCACTGTTTCACTGTAGTCCATTAATGGACAAGGCGGCTGCCTTGTCAGGGGTCACCATGAATGCCCCAAGGGGGCAGGGCAGCAGCTGGCCCTGTGAGATCAAAGAGACAGCTGGCTGTGCACACAAGGTGAAACCTTCCTAGAGACCATGGGAAGCTCGACTCTCTTTGGTTCCAGTCATAGGACAGGATAAGATGGACCAGAGACCGGAAGAAAAACAAGATGGTAGCCTCCAGGCGCTGCTGAGTTACACCAATCAGCACAGGGGGCTTGGGTATGGGAACTGTGTCCAGAGGGGCTTTAGGTCTCACTAGATGGTGGCTGGGCCTTCGGGACTTACCGTAGTCAGCGCATCTGGGCCAGCAGAAGTGCCGGAGGCCTCCGTAGCTCAGCTGGAAGGCGGGCTCGTTGCGCTTCCTCAGGGCAGCGCCGTTCCTCAGAGAGAGGGCTGCATGCTCGGAACACCGGTAGGTGATGAAGCCATACTTCTCACCTCTGGGGGACAGGACAAGGGGAGCATGTTACCGGACCGGCTTGGTGGACGCTGTCAGACCACCTGTTACTAGATGAGGAGCAGAACACCATAAGGATTTGGTACCCATGTCACGTGGCCGCCTAAATAGAGACGATGACAATCGCTAGGCTGAGCTCCACAATATAATCGTCATAAGGGCAGCTGATTTGTTGAATGTGTGCCAGCTGTTGGCCACCACAGGTGGTCTCACATGCGCCTTTGATGACCCTGTGAGGTGGGTACTGCAGTTATCCCCACCTCGAGAATGAGGAAGCGGGCTCTGTGGAGCCCAGTAATCCACCCAAAGGCAGCAGCAGAGCAGGGATGCAAACCCAGGCCTTCCTGACATTAAAGTAGCGCCCTTAAAAACCTCTGCTCCCCCCATTATTCCCATTTCCCTGGACTCGCCATACCTACCCCGCAACTATACCACTCTCTGCATCCTTCAAAGCTGGGCTCGGCCATCACTTCCTTGGCTGCTAACTTGGCCGTCGCCTCCCCTAACATGGCTGGTATCATCCTTCGGGGTAGACATCTATCCTGCCTGTCTGCTCAGCATCCACTCTCCTTCCTCTGACAGCAGCACCATGTGGTCAACCAGCCTCAGGATGCCAGGGTAAGTCACATGACGATGGCCGTCCCCAGACACAGTAGTTTGTTCAAGGATGAGCCTGTCACCCAAAACTGAACCCCAAAGAATCCACCCCAGGTCTTTGCTGGAGCCACACAGGTGACTCCTGCTTCTCCCGGAGTTGGTCTCTAAGCTGGTGGGAGGTAAGCTTGGAGCTGGAGGCAGCCACTTTGCAACCAGGAGGAAAGTCTGCCTAAGAAGGATCTAAAGTCACTTCTACCTTGACTTTTCACTCTTACGAACAAGAAAAAGGATCCTGAATGATCAAGGGCAGAGACAAAGTGGCATTGCCCTCCTGATCAGGACAGGAGGGAAACAGGCTTACAAACAGTAGGTTCCTGATAAACATTTAAGTGACTCAAATCTTCTGATATCTCTCTGAACCAGGGCAAAGTTGGAACCCTTCTGCCTCTTTTTTTCTGAGACAGTCTCGCTCTGTCACCCTAGGAGTGTAATGGCATCATCATAGCTCACTGCAACCTCAAACTCCTGGGCTCAAGTGATCCTCCCACCTCAGCCACCTAAGTAGTTAGGGCTCAAGGTGTGCACTACCATGCCCGGCTAATTTAAAACAATTTTTTTGTAGAGTTGGGGTCTTACCATGTTGCCTAGGCTGGTCTCAAACTCCTGGCCTCAAGTGATCCTCCTGCCTCAGCCTCCCAAAGTGCTGGGATTACAGGCGTGAGCCATCATGCCCAGACTGAATTGGACTATTTTAGATACATCGCATAAGTGGAATCATAGAGTATTTGTCTTTTTATGACTACCTTATTTCACTTAGCATGTCCTCGACATTCATCGATATGGTAGCATGTACTAGAACTTCCTTTTTAAGGCTTCATAATATTCCACTTTATGTATATATGTCACATTTTGATTATCTATTCATCTGTAGATAGACGTTTCGGTTGTTTCCACCTCTTGGCTATTATGAATAAGACTGCTATGAACATAGGTAAACAAACATCACTTTAAGATTCTGTTTTCAAGGCTGGGTGTGGTGGCTCAACGCCTATTATCCTAGCGCTCTGAGAGGCCAAGAGTTCAAGACCAATCTGAGCAAGAGCGAGACCCTGTCTCTACAAAAAATAGAAAAACTACCCAGATGTGATGGTACACACCTGTAGTCCCAGCTACTCAGGAGGCTGAGGCAGGAGGATCACTTGAGCCTAGGAGTTTGAGGTTGCTGTGAGCTACTATATTCTAGCCTCAGTGACAGAGAGAGACCTTGACTCAAAAAAAAAAAAAAGAAAAAAAAGAAGGATTCTATGGATATATACCCGTAAGTAGAATTGCTGGATCGCATTGTAGTTCCATGTTTGATTCTTTGAGGAACTACCGTATTGTTTTCCATGTCATCTGCATCATTTTACATTCCCATCGACACTATATATACAAAGGTTCCAATTTCTCCACATCCTTGCGAGCACTTATTTTCTGTTTTTTTGACAGTAGCCTTTCTAATAGGGAAGAAATATGTAATAACTCTTACACAGAAACTATTTTCTTGCTGAAGCTTTTTATTATTATTATGAAATTGGAATTTAAAAACTCTAGTAACTTAGTTTGCAGATATAATGGGAGTTAATTTAGAAATATTTCAAAACTGACAAAGTTTTGACACCTACACTGTGCATTCACAGGCAACCTGTTCTTTTTGCGGCTCCCCTGACAGATGAAACGCTGCTTTTCCTGGTGAGCAAGGAAAAACTAGGGCTGTCAGCGAAACAGAAGGCTCGGGACTTGCCACCGCAGAGGAAGGGCGGCATGTGAGTGGCACGGAGCTTGTGGTATAATCAGACCCCGACGCAAGCACGTCTTCTAGCTGCCAGCAGCTGTGTGCTGGCCTGCACTGTCTCCAGGGCAAAGGCCCTGAAGCAGACATGCCGGTTCCAGTTCCTGCTCTGCCATGAACTAGCTGCTCAGTTAACTTGTCTGAGCACCTGGAGAAAGGAGAGCAATGGAAAGAGTAAGAGCGCCCACTTCACAGGCGCGCTGCGAAGTTCAGATGCGAGAATGCGTGGCCACTGCCTGGCGCTTAGGAAACCGTCAGCACTTGCTGCTGTCACTGGGTGCACGATCGTCATCGGTCCTTCCTATGGGCCGAGTTCTCCGGGTCTAGGCTGTGCATCTCATCAAATTCATTTCACAAATCTTCCTGGGCATCTTTTGTGTGCTCAGCCCTGGATTGGGACCCTCTCCGCTCCCCACATCTGCCATGGCTTGACTTGACTCACCTCTTACTTCTTGTCAGCACTTGGCACTCTACGATCTCGCCAAACACTTCGAAGCGCCTCTTCAGCTCTCGGGAGCTCATGTCGCTGGAGAGATTTCGAACGTACACCACGCGGCCTTCGCCCTACCGGAGAAGGAGGACAGAGAGAGAGAGAGAACCAGTCATTGCTTGGCTTCCTGCGCCCCTGGTGGTGGGCGCCCGTGGAGTCTTCCCCCAGTTCATGACGCCTGAGCAAGCAACACCAGCTGGGACTCAAAGACAGGATGGTGACAACCTCTATGCCAGAGGACCTGCCCTTGTTGGAGGAAGGGGCCTGCAAGTGTTGGATAGGCAAGTGGCTCCAAAGGAAGCAGCTGCTTACATGGAGGGAATGAGCACACCTGGGCTGAGGGGGACAGGGGCTTATCACCATGAACATAACTGCACGCTCAGCAGCTTCCGGATTGTTTCGAGTCTGAGGAGGGGAGGAGTTGCAGTGGAACCACGAGTTGCTGAGGATGGTAACGGGGTGTTGGGAGTCAGAGTGGGTGGCAAGGAGAGGGAACGAGACGGGGACATCAGGGCTATTGGAGCCACCAATATCTTTGGTTTTCCCTGAGCAAAGTGGCTGAAGCCACAGTGTAGACGCTGTGACCAAGAAGTCACCTCTGGGAGAGCTTGATGCTAAGCCAGCAGACACCTGCGACAGGCCGGCAGAGGGAGGGGACGGGGAAAAGCCCGGGCTACAACGGTCCCTCCTCTCCTCTCAGATCTGTGATTTGATCGAGTTGAAGCCACTGCTACTGGAAGTCACTATGGCCTGCTAGAGAAGTCCAGCCTTGTTCCTGGAAACCTGTGCTCCCATGGGCAAAAACGACAGTTTCTGGTTCAGACAGGCTTTTTCTGGGAACAGGTGACAGCCAGTGATTCTCCAGCCATCCCACCCCAGGCCCGAGGTCCGCAAGCAAGGTCACGGGAACCGTTCGTCCCACGCCGTAACACGTCTAGGTTCAGCTCAGTAGAGAAATCCCCTCCCCCCAGCCTCCCTGCAGCTTCTTGAATTCATACAGCTGCTCCCTGCCACCGCCCTAAACGCTGGTCCCCCACGTCTTTGCTGGTTTGCTCCTTTTCATCCCTCAGGGCCCAGCTCCTTGGAGATGCCCTGCCCTGACCACCTACGCAAGCATGTCCTTCCCAACCGTCCTGACACGGCTATTTATTTCAGATATTTCAGTCATGGCATTATTAATTTCACGGTGCTCATCCTGCTCTGTAATTACACTGTTGATTCCTTTGTTTACGAGTCTGCTGTCCTTCTCTCCCTTCTGCCCAACCACAAGAGCGGGGACCTCGTCTGTCTTGTTCACTGCTGTCACCTAAAGCCTAGGACGGAGCTGGGCTTGTAACTGCTACACGATCGCACAGACTCCAAGAAGATGCGCCGTGTGCAGCCTGTATTAAGTACCTGCTTGCAGACAGCTGTGCACCTCCGGGTATGCACACGTCCCGTGTACCCCACTCCTCAAAGTGCCACATCATGGGGGGAACCCAGTGGCAGTCTGCTTGTCTTTCTGAGCTCCTCTCCCTCCTTTCCGGTAATATGACATAGCCAGCCGGCCGGCTCCGGCTCCCCACTGCAGGCTCCTGATGTATTTCCTCTGTGGGGAGCTTTCCAGTAGGTTCGCCAGGCAAACCCACAAGGCCAGGCAGGGCCTGTGGACTAACTTTTGGAGAGCATCAGGGAGGCAGACGGGGAGGAAGGGGCCCTTAGCCCTGATCGGGTTGGGGGAACCCAGAGGAATCACAGGCCCAGCTCTCTTATGTACAGATGAGTACAGCGAGGCTCAGGGAAGCTGGGGGACCTGCCCAAGGTCACACAGAAGGTGGTGGCAGGGCTGGCTTACGACCTCGTCAGCCTGGCTCTGCTCCCCCCACCGCAACCTGCCCTCTTGGCCCTCTCAAGGTCCCAGGTGCTGAGCCTTAAATCACCCCCAACTGCAGGCCTCATGGCCAGTCTCTTGGCTGGACTTCGCATGGTGCCACCTTTGATGCCCTTTGGGGACCCTCGTGCTTTTCAAATGAGAGAAATAAAATTGTCTTCTGCAGGCCGCAGTTTCTTTTTCCCTGGGTGGGGGCTGAAGGCTGAGGGGCTCACCAGCCAGCCTCAAAGGGCTTTGGGTCCATGAAGCCCCCACCCTTCCTCCTTGTCCCCGCTCGCTCCGGGGCCCCAGGTCACTTACAATGGCCTTTTCCCGCCGCTTCCTGGCATGCCGGACGCTTGGCGTTCTGTCTGAACACGGCCCTCTGCTCTCACATCTGTCAGTGAACAAGCAAAGCAGAGGCACTCACTCTCGGGAGGGACCACGGGGCGGGGGGACGTGCTCCAGGAGACAAGGATGCTACTTTGGGGCTCATTCCAGAGGGCACATGTGTCCAAACTGCCTCCTGCAGAAACCCAACTTCCCTTCAGCAAGGATGGCCCGGGGCTGAGTGTGGGTCTGAACATTTGGACACGTGCCTTCTGCCAGCTTCCGGGGCTACCTCACTGGGAACCACTGTGTTGCTAATTATAACCCACCCTTCTGAGCTTTGTCTATGCCGTCAGGGGTAGGACAGCCCTTTCGCTCTATTACCTTATTTGGCCTGATGAAAAAACCCCAGCAGGCCTTATGTTTCACAATTTTCCAGATAAAAAGTCTGAGGCTCGGGTTTGATATGGGATTTGCCTAAAGTTAGAAAGTAGAGAAGTCAGAGCTAGAAGCAGGTCTTCTGATTCTGGAACTACTGCTCTCTCTACAGCTTTGTGCCTCGGCCAAGCAACAGCCCCCTGCCCCCCACAGCCCCCCCCTTCTGGTCTGGCTATCAGGCTAATTAGGCCGCAGAGCCCACGCAGGCTCCTGGGCGCCACATGCCTGCAGCCTTCCTCTCCTGCCTGCACGCTGCCTTGCTCCTCCAGTCTGAGTCCTTGAGAAATACGGCTCGGAGGACAAGAACGCAGGCCCATGAGTCAGACGGCCCGTGTGCAAACCCTGCCCTACTGCCTCCCTGCTGGGTGACCTTGGGCCAGGTACAGAAGCCCTCTCAGCTTCAGTTCTTCTTCTGCAAAACAGGAACAACCAACTGTGTCCACCTCCTTGGCCATTTGTGACGATTAAATAAAAAAATGCATGTAAATGTAAACTCTTAGCCCAGGAACTGCTCAATAAATGTTTGCTCTGTTTTTCTATGTAACCTCCCTGAGCCTCAGCTTTCACATCTGTAAAATGGGGATAAGAAGCAGACGCACCTTCCAAGTCCATCTGTGAAGCTCAAACAGGGTAACAGAAGAGGATGGCTTGCAAACTTTAAAGCGCTATGTAATTATAGTATTCTCATCCCTTTGCAACAGCATTAGTAGACCATGCCCACCTGAAGAGCTAAGTGTGACTGGAAGGTACTATGGAGTTTAGGGTTTGTGTTGTTAAACTGGCTCAAAGTGCTTCCTGTGGATGGATGTTTGGTAGTGGAAGTGCAGGTCTGGAGAAAGGCTGGTAACTAGTTTACCAGGCTTACCAGGTACCAAACTCGGCAAGAACCCAGTTAACCAATTAACTTTCTCCAGTGAGCAGAAAGAGCCAGCCTTGAACCTGGCCCAAAGGTGAGAAGAGGAAAAGGAGAATCCATGTGGGTTTCTAGAGAGGTTGTGACCTGTCCCCCGGCAAGTGCAGGAATACAAGCCCTGCCTGAACACCCCGGAGCTGGGCAGGAGAGAAGGAGTCAGGAAAGCTGAAGCTTTGGCCCTGGGGGATGTGTTTCAACATGAAGAGAGCCTTGGAAATTGCCAGTGTGGAGACCGAGCGGTTTAGCTCACAGGAAAGCAAGGCTAAAGCCAAATGCTTGACCTTGGAGGGCTGTAAGGCTGGGGCACCTCCTGGGGAAAGAAGGGAGCCAGAAAGAGAGGCTCAGAGACGCCTGACAGACGCCACCTCTAACTAACAGCTCCTGGCTTATTATACAGAAGAGTCTGTGGGAGAAATTGCCGGGGAACTCATGGGGAAGAGAAAATTTAGGGCTTCTTAACATTAGTTTGTGGGGATCCATGAATCCCCTAAAACTGAATGCCAAGTTAGATGTTTATGCACATTTTATTGGGGAGAGAGGCCCTTGTTTTAATCAGATTTGCAAACAGTTAAGAGCCATTGGTGTAGACATATAAATATAAAGCTGAAGAGCTCTAAGAAAAGGTAACTTCATATGACCTGAATTCTGGTCTCAGAGTAGGTACTCTGGCAACACCAGCACCACCTGGCATTGATAGGAATGCCAATTCTCCACCTCCCCTTCTCCCGACACATCAGATGCCCAGGGTGGGCCCAGCAAGCCCGGCCTAAGCCCTGCAGGTGACTCTGGGCTCAGCTCTATACCCAAGAGCAGCACCTAGTGGCTACTCCCCAGGCATAGGGCTGGAAACCAGCCTCCCCAGGAAGGACAAGGACCTGCTGTCCTGCTGTGATCGGAGAGAGGCACCATCTCCCCGCACCACACCAAAGCTGCCAAACCTCTATTCTTTCTGCCCAGCTCCCTGGCTGACTTTTGGACTGGCGCCTTCTCCAGTCTGGCTCAGTGAGCACAGATGGTTTGGGCGAGCAGGCCCCTGACGCGTCGTCCCACACCGAGGTAAAGCTCTCACGGGTGGCTGACTGCCGAACCACAGAGCAATTCGGCAGGACCCAGAGATGGGAATAATCACTGCTTTGAATCCAGGGACTTTTTCAGAACACAGATTAGGGCTAATCTTTCCCTTACATGTAAATATCACACAGGTTTTCAAGTGGGCATGTATATGTTTGCACAAAAACCCATCCATTTTGAATAGAAAAGCAGATGAATAAGGGACAAGTTCATTTAGACACAGTGCCACCATCAGCCAGGAAGTGGGTTTTCTTTTTCTCCCAGGGCCAGGAGATTTGGGACACTCCAATTTCACAGACCAGGCTTTGCTTGCCTCGGGACTCACCCACAGCTCCCCCGAGGAGGAGACCGCCTTCAGGGCCTCCGACCAGGACACAGGCCGCAGAGGGAGATGCAGCCTCAGTTTGCAAGCAAGTTTCCCGGGACTCTGCTCCCCACTCACACCCTGGAACCTGGGGTCCTCAGCTGCCCACTGCCCCTAAGGCCCACCCGTCCATACCTGAAGTTCCTGCAGGTGGCTGGTGACCAGGAGCGGCAGGATGAGGAGCCAGAGCTCGAGCGGCTGCGGGAACAGAGTGGCCGACTGGCCTTGCTTGGTGGGCTCTGGTAGGGGCAGTGGTCAGAGCGAGGGGGGCTGACCCCTGAGTCTTCTTCTTCATTGTCCTCCTCCTCCTCTTCCTCCTCCAGGAGGAAGCTGCTCTCACCACTGCTGCTGCTGCTGTCCTCAAAGACGGTGTCATATTCAGGGCTCTTACACGAGGCCAGATCTTCGTCCTCCAGGGCGGTCTCCAGCAGCCCGAAGTGCTTGGTGAGGCTGGCGCGGATCTCGTGGTCTCTCAGCAGCATACTGTCCTTGGGTGGGATGCCAGCATCACGGCTTCTGTCTTCCTCCCTGCTGGGGGCCTGTGCTTCAGCCCAAGGGGCACCCTGCTGGGGCCGGTCCTCAAGGTGGACCCCAGATGGCTCCCAGGACCTCAGCACCTTCCTTTGCAGGGCGCCCTCTGGCCTGAGCACCTGGCAGTAGTCATGGTCTCCAAAGGAACAGGAGAAGGGGCGCTTCTGGCCAGCCTGGGAAGCCGGCTGGATGGTGGCATGCCGCAGGTGGGACAGGAGCTCGCTCCGCTCTGGATGCTTCTTTGGCAGCTTGTGGGCAGGCCCCAAGGTGGCCCCGAGCTGGAGGCCCTCAGGAGAGGGGAGGCTGGGAGCTATGTCTTTGCCCAAGCTGTGCTTGATGTCTGGCTTGAAGGGGTCCTCCTCTGTGGGCTTGTACGGGGGCGTGGTGGGGGGGGTGAGGCCTGCCCAAGCAAGAAGAGAAAAGTGAGGTCAAGACAAAGCGCTTCTCCAAGGGACACTAAACCCTACTCTGGGATTGCAGGCATCACTGGGCACTGCCCTGCCGGCTGGGCCTGGAGGTAGCCTGGGAATCCTTCGGTCCTCTGGAGTTGGCATGTGAGGAAATCCATTTGCCATCTCTTCTGTGACCCAGTAATGGCAGCTGGAGCCTCCGAGTTATCTGAGATGTCTCCTCCTGCTCCGCATCCAGTCATCCTGCTACACCTCCTAAACACCTCTGCGGTCTCCCTGCATGGAGCCGGGGCAGGGGCCAAAGACTAAACTAACTGCCCGCTGGGATCTGACAGCACCCTCTGGTGCTCCTGCAGCTGACCTTGGTCCCCGTTGTCCCCAACTTGCCAAAACGCCCTTCTCTTCCTTGCTGGCACTCCTGAAGCCTATAGGATAAAGAGCAAACACCTCTGCCTTTTGGCCATTTGTCACTGCTCTTTCCTGCCACCTCCCTTCTACCATACAGCAAGCCCAGGTGATTAGCATCTCTGATGGACCCTGGACTTTCACTCCCCAGGGGCTTTGCTTGGCCTGATCCTGCTGCCGGGCACAACTTCCCCTTCTTGGTCTTTCCGACGTCTAATCATCAAACCCGGCTCACACGTCCCCTGCTCTGGGCGCCCTGCAGTCTCCCCAGGCCACATTCCTACCCAGCCCTGCCCCTCTTCTGTGACCCAGAGCTCCTGCACATACTTTGACATCAGTCACATCAAACAGTGCTCGCCACGGTGCAAGTCTCTGTCTCTCCCAAGAGACGGTGGGCTCCTCTGGGGAAGACTCGTGTCTCTTTGTTTTCTGACCCCAATGTCACCTTACATGCCGATTATTGGCAGCTGAATGGCTGACCCTCCTCGTAACGCCTCCCTGTGTATCTCAACACCCAGCGCAGCCTGTGGGGCAGTGGCAGGGAGGGCTCTCTGGGCACCCCCTCACTGCCCGAGGGGCTCTTCAGTGTGCGGGATTTCTTGCCAGGGGTCTCTCCAGCTCCCTCAAAGGCACCCCTCCAGCGACCCCCCGGCTCACCTGCTGTGCCGCAGAGCTCCACCGTCAAGGTCTGCTCAAAGCTCTTCTTGCCAAAAGGAGGGTCGCTGATGGGGGCAGGGAACACAGAGAGGAAAGAGGCAGGTCAGCGGCAGCCTCCACTTCCCCAGCATGCAAGGCGGGTAAGGGGACACCGGGACGGACCCTGCTCCTGCTGCCCATGGAAACGGAGCCTGGGGAGGTCGGCTGGGGGGACCCCCCCACCCTGTCTGTCAAAGGAATTCAAGCTGTGCGGTTCTTTCAGGAGACACAGGCGAGGTTTGCTAAAGTGTGGAGAGAGGACAAGTGCCGTCAGCCTCCTTGTTTTGCAGGTGGAGCAACCGAGGCCCAGAGGGAAGAAGGGACTTGCTGGAAGTCGCACAGCACTGTCAGCTTTTCCCCAGGGACAAAACAACTCTTTCCAGGGTCCCAAAGAGGACGGCTGATGAAGTGGCCCGAGGCCTGATGCCCCGTCTTTGGGCTGGGCCTGCAGAGGTCAGCTTCCAAAAGGAGCCCCTTCCAAAGGAGCCCAGCTCCCGAGGGCCCCAGACGACAATGAGGGCAGGGGCCTGGGGACAGGGCCGGGTTCAGCCACTGATGAACCCCTCTCACCCCCGACACACACACTCGACAAGACGAACTCTCATGGAATACTATGCCAATAATTCCTAAAAATCTACCTTTGTGACAAGGCCAGCATGAGGCACCTGGGAGAGTCTGAAAAGACAAAAACAGAAAAATAAGATTCCCCAACATGGCATCGCTAGCAGACGTTTCCCCTCTGGAGGAGACCCCAAACTTCCACTGGTGCCAAGCACAGCCGCCCTTTGGGCAGGTGACCCAAATGCCTCTGCACTTTTAGAGAAGGGCAGGAACAACTCAAACGCACCTTCCACCCCGGGCTCTCGGCCCAGCGTCTACTTGATTTTGCGGGAAGAACAGAGGGGCACGAGGGTGACACCTTCTGGCCAAACCGTGCAGCACAGTGAAGAGGTCTGACTCCCAAGGCCCGCAGACTGGGGCTCGGGACAGAGCCCTGCGTAGGGCTGATCACTCAACAGCTCTGTGCCTACCACACAGGTTTCTCGTGGGGAGCCAACGAGCACAACCTGGGTGACGTCTGAGACCAGTGCCGGGCACGGGAAGAGCACAACAGCTAACGGTTACCGTTACCACGACCGCTATGACCAGCTGCATTTACAGACACACCTCCATCACATCATCCCCAGCAAGTCTACATTACGGTACTGCTCACACTTTGTAATTATCTTTTTTGTTTACTTTTTGACCGTCCCCCGCTCTGAAACACAAGCCCCACGAAGGCGTCTTGCTCCTTGTTCGTTAAGTGGCATCCTGCCCGTGCACGATGAAAAACTCAGATGTGTGTGGCTGTTTTCCTGAAGATCTGCTCTAATTAGCCCAAAGAGAAGTCGCAGCCCCAGAGCAGAAGGGACTCGCCCGACCTCCCAAACACGTGGGGGGCCCCTGGTGCCAGTGCAGAGGGTACGCCGCACCCCGTCCCTGCCCCCTCCTTGCAGACCACTGACTCCGACTACCTCTGGGAGGGAGCCTCGGGCAGCTGGGGTCCTCATCGGTGTCCCCACACCCGCTCTCACACGGGCTCTCCAGGGCAGGAATCTGGGGTCCCGGTACAAGCTGCTGGTCTTGGCCAGTGTCCTCATCCGTGGGGCTGCCCAGCTCCCCCTCAACGTTGCAGGCTTTGGGAGCCAGGCACAGCGAGGGCAGAGCACCTTGGGGCTCCGAGGGGACTAGTGACTCGTCGGCAAACGTCAGCCAGGGGCCCAGCTCGGGGTTCAGTCTCCGTGACCGCCGCACCGGGCACACAGGGCTCCCCAGCTTCCTCCCCAGCTTGGTCCCCAGCAGGCCTCGGCCTGGCCTTTTCCTGCCCCACTCCTCCTCTTCCTCCTTCTCTTTTTCTTCTTCCTCTTCCTCCTCCTCATCCTCTTCCTCTTCCCGCTGCTGTGGCCTGGCAGGCCGGCGGACACCCCCTCTCACCTCCAGCCGCAGTGGGCGCAGGCTCGGTCTGGGCCCGGTGTTCCTGGACGAGGCTGCGACCCTTACCTCCTCCACGGGGGGCGGGTGGCCAGGGGGTGCCTGGCCGTCTTTGGGAGGCCTGGGCTTGGACTGCGGTGTGAGGGAGGCGTAGACAGGCGTGGCCAGGCGGTAGGGTTTGCTGACATCACAGAGAACGTCTCGAGCTAGAAGTTCCCTCAAAATGGAGAACTCAGCCCAGGAGGCCTTAGAGGGGCCCTGGGGCCGGGGCCTGACTTGTGTGGAGGGGCCGCCGCAGGGCTGGGGGGCTGGCAGCTTCCTCTGGGGGAGGCAGTAGGTGTGCATGTAGCGGATGAGCTGCACCACGGCCTGCATGTCCTCCTGGGGGACCCGGGCGCTAGGGCCTGCCCTGGCCGGTGCTGGGGAGTTCCGGGGAGAGGCTGGAGCTGGCTGGGGGCTCGGGCAGTCCTCGTCCGGCTCCTCATCCTCCTTGGCAGGAGGCCGGGGACTCCAGAGGGGTGGCAGCTGCAGGCCCCGGTCTGGGGAGTGGGCTTTCGAGGTGAGGTGCTTATGCAGCTCTGTACAACTCCGGCTCTGAGGCTGCGTCGTGGGGGCCTTCTTGTCATGCGTGCTGTCTACCTAGAGAGGGAAGACGCCAGAGTGAAGAGGGAGCCCCATACTGCTCCTCCCTTCTGCCCCATCCCACGGCCCCTGGCCAGCCTGGAGTCTCACCTGGACCATGGGGACAGGCAGGTTTCCTTCGCTCCATCCCCAGCCTCCACTACAGAGCCTGGCACCGGGCCGTGCTCAGCGGATGAGGAACGAAAGGATGGCCAGCCTCCTAACAGGTCTCCCAGCCACGCAGACCCTTCCAGATTCACTGCCAAAGCCCTGCTCTGACCATCCCACTCCCCCGCTCGGTACCCTTCAGTAACAGAACACGGAAGTGACTTGTGGCTGCCTAGGGCTGGGTGTGGGAAGGTGGCGCTGTAAATGGGGAACTGGGGGGTCTTCTGGGAGGTTGGGTATGTCCTAAAATGGGGCTGTGGCCATGGCTGCCCAACTGTAAATTTACTGAAGATCACAGAATTGTACTTTGAAGATAGGTGGCTTTTATGTGTGCACACGGCACCTTGGTAAAGTTGTTTAAAAGAAGGAGAAATTCACTGGCTCCCCTGTACCCACAGGATCCTGGGGAAGCTCCCTGGCTGGGCGGCTGAGGCCCCTGCAACCTGGCACCAGCCGACTCCTGTCCAGCCTTACTGGCCCCACTGGTCCACACGGCGGCTTTCCTCCCAGTGCGACCAGTCTTTCTGGTGGGGCCTTCTAGCGAAGGCTGTCGGTGTATGTCACCATCTGGGGAGCTTGCTAGGCTCCCAGAAGGCAAAGAGGTGCCTCATGCAGGGGCGTGGCTGCTGCCCCCGTGACAGAATGGAACACAGGAGGGTGGGCCTTTGTTTCGGGTCAGCCAGGACAAATAGGGCGGGAACACAGCGACAGGAGCGGGAGGGCGGAGGGGAGGCTTTCAGGAACAAGAACCCTTGGAAATCACCTGTTAAACCTCTCCTCGTTAGGCTTGGAAGATGGGGCCCTAGGGGGCAAACGGACTTGCTTGGACCCTGCGTGTCCGTGACAGAGCCTTAAACTCTCTATTGGCTCCCAGAAAAGAAATCCAAGCTCTTTATTTACTGTGGCCTCTGCAACCAGCGAGGACCTTGCGTTTGGGTCTGTCATACCATTAGAATATAAGCCCCCAAGGGCAGGCCACATCTTCCTCGTCCCTGTTCTAATCAGTGTCTGGAACACTGAAGTGTAAGAATTCCAGGGCTCTTCCTAGAACCCCGAACTGGGCTGGGTCTCAAGAAGCAGTGCCCAGGACGCCAGCTACAAGGGCTGTGGGATGAGCAGGAACTGAAATGAGAAGTTGGTTGAATTTGATACCCTTCACCAGACCTGAAGGCTGCATCCCCAAAAGGTCACCTAGGGGGCTGGGCAGATTTCTGGGCATGTGCAGAAATACCTTGACATAAGGCCGCTGACTTTTGGACCTGAGGCCTGCCTGGCGCCAGGCGGTCCCGTCCTTCTGGGTGTCAGAGCTTGACGTTGGGGAGGATGAGGCGAGGAGGAGCTTCTGCAGCTGAGGGAGAAGCAGAGAGGTCAGGAGCTGGGGAGGTCAGAGCTCAGGGCCAGCCCCTCCAGACTGACCATGCTCTGACCCCGGCATCACAGGACCAGGCATTCTATGACCTGGAATGACGTCCCCTAGATATTAAGTGCAGATGGCAGACTGTCTAACAATCCCAGACACACACAAGTATCCCAGTGACATGTAAACCCTTTTCAGAGTTAATAACCCAGGAGAAGAGCTGTGACTTTGAGAACCCAAAGAGGTCTTGGGTCATGTCTGTCTAGCGTCTGTCCATTCTACCGTTAAAATAGTCTGTATACTTTATCGGGACACTGCATGTACTCGTGGTACACACACGCACACACTCTGGAAGGTCAGGTACAAAATGATTCTCAGCTGTGGGATTCTAGCTGATTTCTCATTTGTTCTTTTTGCTTACTCACATTACCTTTAAGAAAAAAGACACATCACAAATACCAAAGGGTGGACAATTCAAAGCAAGTCTACCTCCTGCCCAAAGTCCCTTTCTCCCTCCCAGAGGCAACTACCATTAAGCACTTTCTTGTGAACCTATCACGAGGTGGGCTTGGTCCATACAAGAAGACACAATGCATGTATCACCTCCAACCCACCTGCTGTCTGTGCACAACTGGAAGAATACCGCACACTTAAGCTTGTCTGACTTTTTTTTTTCCCCAACTAATTTGTCTGTAAAAATAATTAAAACTCTTCTGCTTCTGCACCCTGAGGGCAGGTGCACAACGTGTCTAAGCTGAGAGAACAAGAAGCTGAATACACCTGGAAGTTCCAAGAGGGATCCTATCATAGCCAAGGTTGGGACAAGCTGAGAAACATAATGAGATTTTAATACAGCACCGAGTGTTTCCTTGGGGTACGTGCCACCCCAGCAAGGAGCCAGAGAAAAGGCCACTCCACACCCTCCCAAGGAGCTGGAGGATCCCCACCACCCCACCTACATGTTTGCGACTCCCTGGCTTTGGACAGATTCCCTGGACTGGAGGAATTAGATGTCCTTCTAGCCCCGCTCAGGCCCAACTCACTGTGAGACCTTGGGCAAGTCATTGCCTTCTCTGGGCCTTGGTTTCTCCACTGGTATAATGAGGTGCAGGTAGACTAAATGGCTGGATCTGAACTTTTTTTAAGACTCTAAGAAGACGACAGAAGCTGCTGACCTCAGAAAAATGCACAGATACGTACGAGTCCATGGGTCCTTGTAAGTCCCTTCCTGGACTCTGGGATCCGTGGCCCAAGCTGGGGTCTGGATGACTCCTCAGGGCCTTTCTAGAACTCTGTCGGCATGCTGGGAGTCTAGACAGGGAGTCTGTTTCCTGTGTGCCTCGCGCAGCACTCAGTAAACATGTGTGGAATGCACGGCACAAGCGGGAAACAATCTGTGACCAGCAGGGGCCACTCTTCGCCTCCCCAAGGTCTGGGTCCCTGCCAGAGGCCCCACGCAGAAATGGCACTGAGAACTCCCGTTATTACTGATGGCTGCGCCGGAAGTACTACCTAGCTAGTGTTTACTGAGCAACTCTATGTGCCTGGCCCTGTTTTAAGTGCTTTCCATGTATATCTGCTATAATCTTCCTAAAACCTTTGACACAAGCACTGTTATTAACCCCACCTTACGGATCAGGCAGCTGCGTCTTACGGTTCAGGTCATGTGCTGGAGGGACACACGTACTGACTGGCAGGGCTGGGATTCAAACCCAGGCGGTCTCACTCCTGTCTGCAAGGAAGGAGGAGCCACGACACGGGACTGAACACATTCTGTGCCCAGCACGTGCTGGATGCTTACTCCATGTGTCACACTGCTTTGGGGAACCTGGAGGCAGTGGGAAGGAAGGGAAAGGGTCCTAGACCAGGAGTCGTTACACCCGAGTTCCAGTCTTTGCTGGCACGCTGACTTGCTGTGTGACCATGGGAGATTCCCTCCCCACCCTGGGCCTCAGTTTCCCCAGACGGGCCTTTCCAGAGCAGCCTCTGCATGACCTGAGAACGCTCTCAGCTCCAGCAGGCTCTGGTTCCAGCTGAGTCTCACCAGCCTCCAGAAGCCGCAGCACACGACAGCTCAGCTTTGGGTGCCGTCAGCCCAAGTCAAGGGCTTTTGAGGTCCAGATCCTTTTGAAAACCTGATAAAAACTGAGATCTTCTCCTTAGAAAGCTGCTATTCCATGTGCACATTTCTGCATATACTCACAAAGCACTTAGCTCTTGCTGAGGGGCCTGCAAACCTGCAAACCAGCCCAACCTCTTTGGAGGGCGGTCTGGAAGTATCTGTCTAAACTAAAAAATCACGTATCCATAGACCCAGAAATTTCATTTCTAGGAATTTACTTAACATGTTGAAAAGGCCTGTATGAGGAGTTACTGCAGCACTGTTTGTAATAATGAAGGAGTTGAAACGACATAATACCCATCCACAGGGGACTGGTTAAATAAATTACGGGACATCCTTACCAAGGAACACTACACAGCCAACAAAAAGAATGAAACAGAGTACTATATGCTCATCTGGAAGTTTCTGAGCTATGCAGTTAACTGAGAGAGCAAGGTGCAGAACAGTATCTGACGTAGGCTCCCTTTTGTAGTAAAAAAACAAAAACAAAACAGGTAGAAGAGGAATGCCACATAACAGACCAGTAACCATGTTTACCTCTGGGGAAGGAAAAAGCCATTGAGGGAGGGGCTAAGGAGGTTTTGCTTTCAACTGCTCACATTTACTATTTGGATTTTTGCCATGTGTATATAATCTTTAGGAAAATGTTTGCATGTAATTGCAAGGATTTAACACATGACTAGGTCAATCCTTGAAATCCCCAAGAGCCTACAGGATGCAGGTGAGGCCTGAGGTTAGTCCTGCTGTCTAGGTGGGAACAGTGAGGCCCAGGGCGGCCTCCCACCTCCAGCCCAGGCTCTCTGCTGTGAACCACGCTGCCGGCGGTGCACGGACACCCCTGCAGGGCTGGAGCTGATTGCTCTGCGCCTACCCTCCTACAACCAGACGTCCATCCCAGGCCAAAACCTTTACTTTGGCTGAAAACAGGTTCTCACCAGCGAGAGCTCATCCACCTCAGGGGCTGGGGCCGGGGGTGTCTCCAGAGCAGGGCTGGGGGGCGCAGATGAGGGGGCAGGTGAAGCTGAGGTGCAGGATGGCACGTCTCCACCATCCAGGGCCGGGAAGGCAGCCAGAGCCACGTCGTCTTCGGGCATGTCGTCCAGGGTCTTGGTGAGCTCTGCCAGGAGGGCCTCATTCTCACTGTCGATCTGGAGTGAGGCGGGCCCGAGCAGTAGAAAGGCAGAGAGGAAGATGGTTAGTAACCACCTTAACCTTGGCCTTCACAGTGAAATCCGACTCTCCCCACCCAGCTGGACCATCATCACTCTCCCGCCACCACACCCCCTCCATCACCAGAACTGCTCAGTATTCCTGGGAGAGCAGATGACAGTGGAATGGGCCTGCCCTGGAAGTCCCAGTCTTGGCTCTTTACTCATCAGTGTGTGACCTTGGGCACAGGCCCGTCCACCTGAGCAACGCCCGCCTCCTCCACCAACGACTGAAGCAGTTCCACACACTGGCAGCAGCATCCCATTGCAGCCCCAGCCCCTCGGACCCTGGGGCCCAGGCAGTGCAAAGGCCAGAAGCTCCAGGGTTCAACCGTAACAATGACGACCACAGCCACTGCCCTCCTCATTCACTCAAGGACAGGCAGGGAATATGGTGAATATGGTGGTCAGAAGCCTGGGCTCGGGAGCTGGGGCTGAATTCCAGATCCCATGCTTATCAACTGTGGGTCCTTAGGCAAGTTAGTTTCCTCATCTGTTAAATGGGATGACAAACAGTACATATTTCATAAGGTCATTGCTGAGGACCAGATGAGTCAACATAGATAAGATACTTAGTAAATAGTGCCTGGCACAAAATAAGCACCAGTTACTTTGACGACTACAACCTTGACCATGTCTATTGCTGCCACTACTCCCACGATGCCTGCTATGAAGACGATGATGATGATGATGGAGGTGGTGGCTGCAATTCCTCCCCTTCCTTGTTCCTCCCTTCCTCTCCCTACCGCGTGGCTACGCTGGCTGGGCCTGGGTTTGTGCTGGACACTGGTGACACGGCATGCCAAAGGCATGCGCACCCTCCCCCCGTGGGGCTTACCCTCCGTGGAGAACAGTAAAGAAACAGGATCATTTCAGACAGTGAGAAAGGCTGGGAAGGAAGCTGTGATGAACACGGTGGAGATTTATAGACTACTCAGGGTGATCGAAGAAGACTTCCCTGAGCAACTGGTACTGAAACTTAGGCTTGAAAGACACCAGCCAGGCAAAGGGCTAAGGAGAGAAGACCCAGGCAGAGGGAAAACCCAGTGAAGGACCAGGGAGGGGCGCAGGGCTTGGCTGATGAGAACGGAAAGGCTTTTCTTCCCATACTGCCTTGGGCAGCCCCCACGACCCCTCCGAGAGAGCACGATTCTAATCGCCAGTGTGCAGTTCAGGAAACAGAGACTCATGGAGGCTCAGCAACTTGTCAGGGGTCGCACAGGAAATAAAAGGCAGAGCTAGGCCTTGGAACGAGTGCCCCTTGCACAGACGAGGCAAGGCTCTTCCTCTTCTGCTGTCTGAGACCTGTCAGGAGGACCGGCGAGCACACCCCCGCCCCAGGCCCGGAGGCAGCGAGGGTCTCCTTCAGCACAGCCTGGCCCCGGGCCTGCTCTGGCGGAGGAACATTCTGCCACGTGACGCCCCCTCGGCACTCTTTCCCATCCCGGGTCAGGCTGTTTATCCTTCCTTCAGGAAGTTCATCTGAAATACGCATCTCGTGACGGCCTTTTGGCTGCACTAAATCTGTTCCAGGCCTTGCAGCCGGAGCAGCAGCTGAGTAATTCGAAGGGGGGACACGGGGAGAGGAGAACAAACACGTCTGTAATTTTTAGAACAGAGCTAAGAATAAAAGAAAGGTCAAAAGAAGATTTTGATTGGGCCTGACCCAGGCCCTGGGGGATGGGGGCCCAAGGCCAGACCAGGACTGCCCCGATGGACTCCAGCTCTAGCATACAGTGGGGCTCACTTGGCTGCCCCCCACCCACGACCTGTGAGTCTCCTTCAACCCTCAGGCCAGACTCCCAACCCTGTGTTCCCAGAATAATTTCTCCAGCTTGACGGAGAGTTAAGATCCCGGAACTTGGGGCTCAATGATCACTCTTGGGGCTGAACACATGGGGCTTTGCCATCGACAGGGTGACCCTGGGCAAGACGTTTCCCTTCTCTGAGCCTTGTTCCTTTTCCTGTGAAATGGGAAGACATGATCCCTAGCCAGCCTTTCTCCCAGGGGTCCCACAAAGGCCAAGTCTAGAAGTGGTGGCGAGAGGGCTTTGTAGAATGCTCAGGTGCCTAGCTCAGTGCCTGGGGCGCGGGGGGCGCTGTGGCAGATGCAATGAACGAAAGAATGAATGGACCGAACAGTGGACGATGGCGGGAGGCCAAGCTCAGTGTCTCAAAGACCAGATTCCAGAGGGAAGTCATCCAGAAATGACGTCATCAGCACTGCATAAACTGAGAATTCCCACTCCTTCCCAGAGACATCGTGAATTATCACAAACATCAGAGCTGGAAGGGCTTGCGGGAATCACGTAGTGGCCAGGGACGCCAAATGCGTGGCACGTGCGCTGCCGCTCCCCTGTACTGTCGCCAGCCGTGGCACCGGCTCTTCCACACCAGCATTTTTCTTGGTGCAGGTCACCAGGAGACAGCTGCCAATCAATCAGAGCTGGCACTCACTGCCGTTCTCTATTCTTTGGCGCGTTGAGGGGGAATGAAGCCCCAGGAAAGAGACATTTCAAGGTCACAGACCAAGTCGGGGGTCCCGGGGTCAAGGACGAGAACCCAGGACCGAGAGTGCCAACACCGACTTACTGAGCGCTAGGTACAGAGCTGAAATGAGTCCAAAAGGGCAAAGACCTCAACAAGCACCCATCGGGTTGGGTACAAACAGAAATGACTAACAAAAGTCCTCCCCTTGCCGCATCCTTCCCTGGGCTGTTCGGCTCTGGAACTGCCAAGCGGGCTTGGAGGCCCCGGCTGGCAAGCACGGCCATCCCTGGCCATCCCTGCCCAGGCGGCCACTGCTCCCCCAGGCCAGCCGTCAGCACCCTGAGGCAATACATCATGGGAGCCGTACCGCCCCTCTCCTCTTCCCCAGGCCCATTAGCTCGGCTCCTGCTCCGCTTAGAAACAGAGTGCAAATTAATGGAGAGTTAATCAGCTGAGGAAGGGATATTAATAGACTCGGCCCCACCCCCAACTCTCCTGAGCTGATCTCGAGCTGGAGGAAAAGGAGCCTTCAAGAAATCTGAGGGAAAAATGCTTCATTTTGAGGCCCTAGAGTGGCTTGAAGGACTGTCACAGAACAGAATTAGGTTATCAGGGCTGGAGGAACACTCAGAGATCCTCCACCACCCAGGGGGCTTAACTGAGGTCCAAGAAACCCAGGAAATTGCTCCCCCCCTCATTTTTCTAGGAGTAGGTCCACGATTTCATCAGAGTCTAAAAGGACCCACTGACTCCTCCTCCAGCCCCAAGAGATTAAGAACCACAGACCCAGTCCGCGTTCCTTCCTCATTCCTCCACTGGGAAACGCAGGCCCAACCACAGGGAGCCACTTGCCCAGGGCCACATAGCAAATTGTGGCAGAACAGCCAAACCCCTGCCAGCTCTAGAAATATTTACTAAGTGCCTGCTGTGCCCAGCCCTAAGGACTCTGGTCATATGGAAGTGGAAGGCAATGTCTCTGTCCCCGAGAAGTTGTCAACCCTTATAACTGTAGCGTGTTCCCCACTCTCCCGGTTTGTTTCCACAGCAATGGTGCCACTTGACTGTCAGAACACAGGTCTGGGGCAGGCAGCAAGCCCCAGCATTCCCACTGGCCTCCAGGGGAGCAGGCCCGGCTAGCACCAGAAGGAGGATTAGAACCTGCGGTCCCAGATCCCAGCTCAAGGCTTTTGGAATGGTCATGTCTGGCCCTCAGCAGGGCTGAGAAATGAACAAAGTACTGTTTGCCCTCAAGGAACGCACAGGCTGAAGGACCAACGTACGTGCACATGCACGTACACACGCGCGCACACACACACACACACACACACACACACACGCACACATGATAGACGGGAGCCCACAAGCGGAAGTAACTGACCAACTGCCGTAGGAGGCGGCGACATGAGAGCTGGGTGTCGAAGGATTTATTTGTTTCATGAGGAATGGAGGGAGCTGGCTGGCCTAGTCTTGGGGGAGCTGGTGGGGTCTGCAGCCATGCAGGGGAGAGGGGCTGGGTGGGCAGAGTTCTGCCAGCTGCAGTCATTAGTAGCCCCTCAGCAGGGGCTTGCAGGTGGGTCTGGCCAGTCTCTGAGGCCTGTACAGTCTAAGTGGGGATGGTCTCCAGGCAGCACCCAGACCCCTCTCACTCTTCAGCCCTCTGCAACCTGAAAGCATTTTCTCGAAGTTGGCCCCTTAGGAGGAAAGGAGCAACATAGCGAAGATATCATCCCCATTGTTCAGATAAGGAAATGGAGGTCTCTAGATGGAGCCAGAAGTACAGCCCCGTCCTGCTGACTCCTCACAGGGTGGGCAAGGGGGTGAAGGTATGGGTTTCCTATGTTAGAGTCTTTGCCCGGATCCTTCCCAGCTGTGTGACCACGGGCCAGGTACTCAACCTCTCTGAGCTTCACTTTCCTCACCTATAAAATGGATTATTAGTAGTATGCAGCTTATAGATTAGAGCAGTCTCAGGAAAACTCCAAACTGCTCACCATGGCCCCCGAGACTCTCCATGCTCTGGCCCCTGCCCACCTCTCCGGCCTTCTCTCTTACCACGCTCCCCTTCACTACCACCTTTCCGCCTTTCTATTCCTCCAACGCCGCAAGCCTTTCCGGTTCCGTGGCTCTGCACTTATTGCTTCCTCTGCCTGGAAAGCTCTGTCCCTGCTCTCACGTGGCTGCCTCTTTCTCATCCTTCAGCCGAGCGGCTCTTTCTCGGAGAGTCCTCTCCTGCCCTCTCGGCCCGCGGATCCTTCTCTCTTCCTGGGTTCATTTCCTTTTTTGCCCTGGTCACAAGTGATCACTGTTTGTTTACGTGTTTACTGATCTAAGGCAAGTCTTCCCCTCTAGACTGCAAAGTCCACTTATGAACACAGTGCCTGACACACAGGGGGCTCCACAAACATTTCTGGAAGGAATGACAGCATCCATCAGGGCTCTTGGAAATGATGCTTGTGGCACACCCCCATGGCATTCGGCACGCAGAATGTTATGTTGTTGCTGTTACATTGCCCAATAGGCACGGGGAGCGTCTGCCCCTACTCTTTATGGGGAAGAAAATTCCAAGAAAAGAATAGTGGATCTGAATGTGCAAATGTGCCCATCATACAGCTAAACGTGGCCAATCTTTTTTCATCTCTTACCCTCCGTGCCACACACTCCCACCCACATATGCAAATCCACGCGGAGCTTGCTTTATTCTGAAGCAAGTCTCAGACATCATAATGTCAACCATTACATGCCCGAGGCTGGGTGCCGGAGCACAGAGGGTTGGGAGAGGCACGTGCATAGCAGTTCTTGGCACTGCCTCTTGTTAAAGAGCTTCTAGGCGCCAACTGAAAAATGGAGATAACCGTATTTATGACTGAGAGCTGTTAAGAGATTTAAATGAGTAAATATACTACACAAACAGGGATAGTCCTACCACAAACTATTGCTCAATAAATGCATTCTCACTATGGTGTTACGGTTATACAGTCCTGGCTCTGGAGGCAAGAAGACTGGGTTTGAATCTAGTTCAGCTACTGGCCAGGTAAATCGCCCAAGGCACGTGCCTCAGTTTCCTTATCTGTAAAATGGGAAAATAATGGAGCCTGACTCACAGGGTGGGGATGAGGATTCGATGAGATAAGGTAGGGAACGGAGGACCTGTGGGGTTGGGGGGTGGGGTGGCCCACAAGAGGGGATTGGTTCTGTCTGGACGGCACAGAGAGCAGCTCATCCCAGCCCTTACTGCCTGGAGGTGGCAGCACAGGCCAGGTGAGGGGTGAGAGCTGCCTCAGATCAGGCGCAGATCCAGCACAAGAAACAGGGTCCCAGGGCTCTGGCGAGCGAGAGGATGTGTGTGCGTGAGTACGTGCGGGACAAGGTGGAGCAGGGCAGAGCCAGGTTTGGAGGGCGGAGAGAGGCACGGTGGGGTAGGAGGTGGGCAGACCCGAGGGGGCATACCTGGAAGAGCTCGGAGTCATCGGGGCTGTACTGGCTGGGTTCGGTTTCAGAGTTCTCCGGGCACCACTGCAGCTCCCCAAAGCAGGTGGCCGAGTCAAAGTCGCTGGCATCCAGCTGGGAGAGGTCGAGCTCTGGGAAGTCAGCGCACAGTTGCTCCTCCCCGGAAGCCCCAGCCTGAGGAGACAGGAAAGAAGGAGGTAGATCAGAGCTGAGCCCGGCTAGACCCAAGCAGGGACGCTCTTACCCACGATGCTGCCAGTCTGGACCCTTGGCCAAGGCCCGGTTTTGCCAACTGACCAAGAAATGGAAAGATCTGCCCCACCCCTTGCAACGGTGACATCCGCTGGTAGCGAAGCCAGGCCCTGGCAGCACAAGCCCCTCTGCTGCTCGCTCCTCTGCACTCTTACACACCCCTCAAAGCCCTGCCCGCACGCACCTCTTTCCTCTTACCAGAATTGTTTTGTTGGAAACTTTGTTAGAGCCTGTAAATAGAGAGCTACTCCTTTACGTAACTGCCCCCACCTATAAAGGGATTTCTTGAGGCTAACAAGCCCTCTATATAGATAATGAAATAAACAGCAATAATAACGGCTGACATTACTGAACGTTACTGAACTAGGTTCTGGGAAAACACTCGCCCATGCTCCCAGGGATTTTACAGGAAACTTCCGTAATGTCTAAGATGTGGAAGACCACATCACTGGATGATAGGTAAATAAAACCACAAAACGCCTGTATCATGAACCACTTCGGTGCTGTGAAAAAGAATGAGGCCGATCTACGTGCTCTCCCTAGACATGATAAATAAAAAGGCTATGTTGTAGAATATCGGCACGTAGAATAGAATCCCACATACGTGATCCCGGGATCGGCGGCACCAACATCACCCGGGAACTTGCTGTGTTAGCAATAATGCAAATCCTCGGGCCTAATCCCAGAAGGCGATCACTTTCTCACCCTGGTCTCCCAAGTTTCACAGTTGCCAACAGGAGGGCTGCCCTGCGGACGCAGAGGTGGCCTGCACGGACACGGAGCACCATCGTGACAAAGAGCATCGGCCCAGGGCCAGGCAGACCTGAGTCGAAATCCCCACTCGCCAGCTGTGAGACCCTTCATCACAATACCTGCCTTGTGTGGTCAAGATTAAAAGAGGTGACATTACAGCAAGGCCCAGTAAGTGCTCAGTAAACGCCAGCGAACGGTAATATAACAAATAATAATAATGATAACAAAAACAACAGTGCTCTGTGGCAGGAAGAAAGGTGTGGGGACCGTCTCAGAGAACAAAAAGAGGCGTATGTGACACTCAAGAGAAACAGGTTTTGCCCAGGCCTTTTCCTTAATTGTTCCCACTTACTAGGCCTCATAAATTATGAATAAATGTATATTATTAGCTCAACTTGACACAGGAAAAAGGCTTTTATCCAAATTTGGGTCAAATGTCTTAATTGGCATTTTGTAAGAATACTGCCTGCATAGGCAGCCCCAGGGCTGGGTCCTCTCATGGGGCTGGTCCCCTGCTCTCAGGCCAGGCAGCAGGGTGCCCAGCAAGTCTGTCTCCAGGGACACACCCTCCCCGGTCCCCCGCCTGCCATTCTTTCTCCAATCCACACGCATTCAACAACCTGAAATATTGAGTGCCACCAGGCACTGTGCTGGGTGCTACACACGGCCAGGGGTGGAACAGACAAAACCAATGTCCTCTTGAAACTTATGTGCCGGGGGTGGGGGAGGATGACACCGAACAAATAGTCACACAAACAAAACATGTGATTACAAATTCTGACTTTCCAGAGAAGAGCTGAATGCTTCTGAACCTGGTTAGGATCCGAATGTGAGAGGGACACAGGCGCTGGCTCTGCCTTAATTTCTGGGTCCCCCAGGGAACCCCCAGCTGTCATCCACCCTGGCTGTGAACCACCAGCACTTAATGGCTGCGCCTGCTGCAAGGGACTCAGGTGGATTCTCTCACCTAGCTGCCTTTTGAAACTTCCTTTCTCCTTCAAGCCCAGTCAGACTCTGGGATAAAGGAGATTTTGCCTGTTCTAGATGGGCAATTGGTTTGTTTCTAGTTTTTGGCCATTTCGAGTAAGTTTGCAATATCTGTGTACAAGTCTTTGTTTATACATATTTCTATTTCATTTGGGTAAACACCTAGGAGTAGAATTGTTGGGTCATACAGTAAATGTGTGTGTAACCCCTGCTGTGCGGGCAGGAGCTGGCAGCTGGCTGGGAAGGTGCTGGTACCTCTCAGACACCACCTAGGGCCTATGGAACAGGACGCAGGGCCCAAAGCAGAGACACAAGGGTGAGGGGCAGGCTTGGGCTTCCCTGGCCAGCAAAGCCCCAGCAATTAAGGTCTTGGGGGAGCTCTTTCGATATATTCCTGATACCCAGTAACTCAGAGCAGCCACTTTGGTAGAACTTACTTTTTAAGAACAGCTTTAGAACGAGAGACCCAGAATCCCAGACCAGCCAGGAAGCAGCAGCCCTGAGAAGTTATCCAGGCCAGTTACGGTGGACAATTTGAGAGTCAGAGGCCCCTTCAAAAACCCAGACAAAAACCATGAACACTTTTCCGCCAAGATGCAAGTATGTGCACAAAATTTATACTTAACTCTTAGGCCTTCACAGACCCAAGCTTAAGAACTCCCGACCTTTGCAGGAGTTCTGTCTTTCTTTCTACCTCCTTCACTTTGCACAGATAGAAACTGAGGCCCAAGGAGAAAAATAGACTTGCTCAGGGTCATCCAGGGAGTGTCCTTCCCTCGAAACCATTTCACCTCCTTTATACAATGCCCATAAAATGGCTGTGATGACTGCATTTATTGATTACCCATAGCAGTTCAACATACTCAAAGTGTACCCAGTGTATAAAAACAAAGAAACCTCATCTTCTCGGCCTTGTCAATTAGGCCCAAGACCACTCTCTACCTAAAAACCATTAGGCACTGCATTAATGGTGATTTCTCTGGCCATCTCCATTTTTAGAGAGGCTTTTGAAGGGGTGCCTCAGGTGACCCAGTTCTCTTTGAAAGGTCTCAACTAAGGCCTTCTTGTTCTGGCCTGGCCGCCTTCCGCAGGGCCTGCCAGTGGTGCTGGGAGGTCACAGCACAAAACTAACAGCGACTGCCGTTACTGCGTGCTCACTATACACCAAGGGCCATGCTAAGTGCCATACATGCGTCCTCTCATCAGAGTCTTGAAACGATCCTGCAGGATGGGTGTTACTGTCCCCATGTCACTAAGCAGAGTCATTTACATTAGTTTGCTATGGCTTCTGCAACAAAGGACCACAACTGCGTGGCTTGAACGGAGTCTGAGACCAAGGTACTGGCAGGGTTGGTCCCTTCCGAGGGCTGTGAGGGAAGGGCCTGCTCCAGGCCCCTCTCCCTGGTTTGCAGATGGCCATCTCCCTGTTCACACTGTCCTCCCTGTGTGTGTCTGTTTCTGCACCCACATCTCCCCTTTCGCTAAGGACACCAGCCGTATTGGATGAGGGCCCACCCTAATGACCTCATTTTAACTTGATTATCTCTGTAAAGACCCTATTTCCAAATAAGATCACACCCAGAGGTACTGGGGGTTAGGACTTCAACTTATCCTTTTTTGGAGCACACGAGTCAATCCATACCACCTACGGTCCCAAAAAGGTGAAGCTAAGATCCAAACTCAAGTCTTTTCTTTCCCTACGAAGGCAGTTCCCTTATCCATCAACCTGCTTCTGAAAGTGAGAAGGAACATTCTAGACCATTTATCCCCATTTATAGATGGGGAAATGGAGCTTTGGACAAGGGTTGGGGATGGCCCAAGGCACACAGCAAGTTCATGGTTAAGCAAGGACAAGTCTGGGGCTGAACATACCAAACTGTGCACCGGCCTTGTGTGCACGGCCCCCCTCGCCCCTTCCTCCAGTACCACCACACCCCTTATCGAAAGGCCTGTGGCTGCCCCAAGCCAGGGAGATAAATGACCCCGGCAGTGGATTAATGGGGTTTCATCCAGACTCACATAAGTAGCTTCATTGGAAGCTTGTGTATCTTGCTGGAGATCGATTCCCTGCTTAAGAAGGAATGCATCTTCAGGAAAAATTGGTGGCTCCGCTTTCCTGGCTACAATCAGCAAATCACCTAGCCTAGCGCCTGGCCCAGAGCAGACTCTCAGAGTTCCTGAGTGGAAGGAAGCAGGAGGGGACGGGGGTGGGGTGGGAGTGTGGCTGCAGCAACAGCTTGGGTTCTGAGCCCGTCAGTACTCACTCTGCGTCCTTCCGTGGGTCACCTCCCCTCTCGGGTTCTCACTGTCCCCTCTGGAAGAGAACATAAAACTAGACAGACCCCCTGGACCCCTCCTGCTCAAGCAGGTCCTACAATTCTGTACTTATCTAATTTCCGAGAGCCATGTAGGCTATGGGGAAATACTTAGGTAGAACTTAGCATTTAAAAAATAAATACAGGAATGAATAAATGAATTTCCAGAGGGGAGACAAAAGTGCAAAAAGGACTGTCTTGATATGAAAAGCCTAGACGAGGGGATGGCTGCACCCTGGCTGTGCTACTAATGATAATTCTTTGAGATCAAGACACTAACGTTTGCAGGCTCAGTCTCCATTGACAAAATGGGAATAATTAAAAGAATCCTACCTCCAAGGGTTCTTATGAAGTAACACAGGTTGGGAGCCTGGCATGTGTCAGACACACATGAATGGTGGTCACAGATTACTACGGTCTGAATAGCAATCTGTGCCCACCCACCCCTGGTCAAATTCACGTTGAAATCCTAACCCCCAGGGGGATGGCATTAGCTGGTGGGGCCTGTGGGAGGTGACAGACCCAAGGGAGCTAGTTCATCCCTTGTACCACACGAGAATACAACAAGAAGTCACCATCTATGAACCACCAGGAAATAGACCCTCTCCAGACACCAAATCTGCTGGCGCCTTGATCTTGGACTTCCCAGCCTCCAGAACTGTGAGAAATAAAGTTCTGTTGTCTCCAAGTCACCCAGTCTATGGCATTTTGTTACAGAAGCAGGGACAGACTCAGACACAGGTATGGCACTTTATAGTTCCCGAGTGAACTCTCAGCTATGGTCTCATTGGTACTTTCCCAAGACATGGGGGTGGGGGCAGGGGGAGGGTCGGTTCTCAGCAGGAGCCGATCGGTTAGAACTGGCCTAGTCTAGACCGTGACCCTGTGCCTCTACCTGCTTGCTAGGAAGGAAGGAAGGGAACTACACAGCAAGTCCCCACGAGGCCATTTCACTCTACAAATGTTTTGTTTCCTTCTCCCCCCACCTCTGTTATTTGGCCTGCCTACAGGTGGAAGCCCATCCCCTACACCCAGGCAGCTCAGGTAAGGCAGCCTGGCCAATTAAAGTGCATTGTCTTCTGGCCACAACAACTGGTTCGACTGGGTAAGTCAGAGGAATTTGCTGGAGTGTTTGGACGAGGGGGCTCAGCTGCCTGAATTTCATTCTAGAAAGCCGGCAGCCATCTTCACCATTACCTGCAAAGAGCCTGCCTGAGAAAGAAGCCAGCACATGGAATGCAGAGCCAAGAGAGGGACAGAGATGGATTCCTGAAAAAAATAATGTCAACACTTGGATCCAGCCGTGCCTGAAGCCAGCTATTCCCTGTGCCCCGCAGCTATGCGAGCGACTAATCCACCTCCCTGACATTAGAAAAAAATCCAATCTTCCTGCTGTTTTCCACTTTAATACAAAACTCCTAAAAAGACAGAAGTAGAACAGTAGGAAGAATAGCTGATCTTAGTCTCCACAGAAATACAGCATCGTCTGACATAAGCCTCAGAAGCCACAAAGTTAAGCTCCAGAAAAAATAAGTAGACAAAATGGAGGGGCTCTGAGCCCAGTCTCAAAGACAGAACACCCTGAACTCAGAGATAATCCGGACCACTCGAAGGGCCTCCCACCAAAACATCCAAGGCTAGGCACAGCGACCTGGCATTCCAGGCCCTTTCCATGTGGAAGCATCTGGTCTCAGGCCTGTGGGGCGCCATCTCGGTGACCTCAGCTCTTTATGGCCAGGTTCCAGGCCCCTGCCGTGCAGGTGTCTGGTCAGGGCTTGGTGTAAGGTGACCCCACAGGTGGTCACCAGGTCTGACAAGAGGGGGTCTTCCAGCTCAACGGCAAGATGGGGTCCGGTGCTCAGATATGGCCCAAAAGGCTGGGCCGGACTCAGCCAACCAGGAAGGGACCCAGTTCCCGGTGACCTTGGGAAGGCAGCTCTGCATGGTAGCCATGGTGATGGGATGGGGCAAGTTGGGGTCCCTGACACTGCCTTGGGACATCTGTCTCAGGATCCCAGAGAGAGGACTCAACTCTGAGTTTGTTGAACTTCTTATCATTTGGGGGAAAGT
Organism: Indri indri; assembly: GCA_004363605.1. Lineage (NCBI taxonomy): Eukaryota > Metazoa > Chordata > Mammalia > Primates > Indriidae > Indri > Indri indri. The sequence continues at coordinate 49,728 of RJWJ010006170.1, forward strand.
TTTGTTACCTGCAGCCAAACCTAATCCCTTCTAGGCCCTCTCAGGCCTTTGGTACAGCAGAAGTTCCCCTTGACCAACTTCCACCTAACCAACCAGCCAGGTTAACCAACACTCTCCATCCTCTCCCGTAATTACACCCGTTACTAACACCCGAGGCACTCAGAGCCCCGGCTGGTCCGCTCCCACCAGCTAAGCGTTTGTTTACTAGGAGTCAGTTGTTTCTTCTCCGACCCACTTCATAACTACAATCACAAAATTTGCCTAAGTGGTCTACAAACAGAAAATATGAGTATCAAAGAAGAGATTTCAATGACAACTAAGGCGAAGGCTGTGGAAAGAGTCAATAAAGCTGAGTTGCTAAAAACAAAACAAAACAAAACTGCTGTCAAATTTTGTGTGAATGAGATCATGGTAAAAGATTAGGAGAAATATGCAGGAATCCAGAAGGATTCTGCACTCGGACTGCTTCACAAGAGTCTAAGTTCTGTGTCCAACTGGATGAATCCCCAAACCGGAAACTGGAGCCCTGGCACTGCGGCCGTGGACCATGCAGGGAAGATGACTTAGAATCTCCACCCGGCACCACAAGCCATCCTGCAGCACAAGACTGGCAAAAATGAACGTACATGTCATACGGCTTCGCTAAAGACAATGTTGGGGGCATTATGTTTCACGATTTTGTGCTTCGTCTGACTTTTCCTAGGAATTCCCCTCCCCAGCCTCCCCACTCCCAGCTGTAGCTCCATTCTCATCAGATAGGAAGGTGACGGCTGCACATGGCTTCCGGCCTCCACAGCACAGGAAATAAAGCCTTATGCTGGATACCAGAACCCAGAACCAGGGCCTGGGCGCTGGCAGAGTCTGCTGTAACACTTTTAGAGACGGATCTCGTATTTTGCAGGTGAGGAAATGGAGGCTCAGAGAGGGAACGGGGAGTCACCCAAGATCCACACAGCCAGCTCCTGGCAGGGCCAGGACACAAACTGGGATCTCCCATGTCCCCTGTCCATAGCTCTTTCCGAAATGACAGGCTACTTCCTCAACGGCTGTGGTCCGTCCACCAAAAGTTCTGTGTTAGATCCTTCCTCCTTGCAAAGGCGAAGGAAAGAAAGAACAGGCAGTCTCCTGGGGCAGGTGTTATCTTACACAGTCGCCTCTTCCCCCACACTCTGTGGCCTGCAAGCAGCCCCTTATCTAACAGAGATCTGTAAAGTCTCTCGTTGCTATACCCAGGTGAGATTACCTGGGGTGGGGCAGGTCCGGGATGGCCTGGCTACGCAGAGCCCAGAGTCCCCACCCAGCCACTGAGGTCTCAGAGGGTGCCGTCAGCAAGGTCTCCCTCCCCATTTTTGGCAGCACGGATCCTGGCACCTGCCAGGCACCACCTGTCAGCAGGTACAAGGCTGCCCTAGGCTCAGGAAGGTGGTATTTTTGTTTTTGTTTGTTTTTAAACCATGAAAGGTTGAAGTATATTCTGTGCGAGGTGTTTCAGGGCAGTGAAATAGCCATGTTGTGTTTGCCTGCACTCGCAGTTAATTTTATGCACTTGAACTCAAGGGCCTCTTGAATTCAAAGGAGAGGCAGGAAAGACACTTTCTGAACTGCGAAGTGAGGGGCAGGCATACATGGCTCAGCTTTGCTGAGGCAGGGCTGGCCCAAGCCTGGTGACAGGGACTCGCTTTGCCTCTCTGCATCTCCAGAGACCAGCCTCCCTCAAGGAACCACCGTGCGGCTGGAGTTTCCACCCTGGGGCCTCGGTGCTGGCAGCTCCCTCGGCCTGAACAGTCTGCTCTCTCCCTCATCTTCCCAAGCTGCTTCCTTCTTAGCATCTCGTCCCAGATCAAATGTCCCTCCCCGATGGGCCTCCCTGACCCCTGTGTGCTGAAGCGGCCACCCCACCTCCCACTTACCCAGCACCCTGCTGGACTGTCCTCAATTAGCACTACCCACTCTCTGATAGTCCCCCGCCCCCTTTTTTCAGTACATTTTTAAATTGTGGTACAATATACAAAACATGAAATTTATCATTTTTCACCACTTTTAAGTGTATAGTTCCGTGGCAGTAAGTACATCCACATTGTTGTGCAACCATCACCACCATCCCTCTCTAGAACTTTCCTCCATTTTTAATTCATCCACTTGTTTCTTGTTGCCTCCCCCAGTGAGTAGCTCCATGCAAGCAGGGGCCTCGTGTGCCTGGATCCTTGCTGTATCCCCAGCACCCAGCACGATACCCGGCATGGCAGCTGCTCAGTAAAGGTGAGTTCAAACACAAAACCAGTGCTTTGCCTTGGGAACTGTAAAGCATCAGAGTGCGACATGTGAACTTTTGTCAAACGGCCCCGAGACAAGGCCCAATTGCCTGGCGGCCTCAGTTACCAGATAACGGATTTCGGGTTTTGTCAACATCTGTGCGGGCAAAGCCAATGAGAGCTCCATTCCTTTCCAGGCCCCTCTGCGAGGTCAAGAATGAAGATATACGAGCACGCAAACCACCTGACAGCAACACTCACCATTTCAACACACCAGCGCTACCCGGAGCAACATTTTATCAGTCGTTGAAGGGCAGGCACAAAAATAGACTGCAGGGATCAAATGCCACCCTCAGCTGCTCTCTTGACACTCAAGAGTGGTTGAAAGGCCTTGGAATACGAGGACCCTAAGGCCTGGGGACCTGAGAGCGGGGGTCATCTGTCACAGTAGGGCACTGAAATTAGAAGGTACAGCTGGACTTTGGGTGACTTGGATATCAAAAAACTCAGTCATCAAGGCAGGTCATATTTTAATGCAATATTTTTTTAAAAAATAAAAATTAATGTGAAAAACCCATCCATGATTTACAAATGCCAACATTCTAAATAAAGGTGGGGTCAGTAGAACTGATGTTTCTCTTTGGCCCCAGGCTCCTACATGGCTGTGCATGGCACTCTTACCGTGCATGCCTTTGTTTTAAAATTTGTGATTTTGTTCAACACGGATTTTTCCCATCAATTATTATTTTCGACCACTGAATTGAAATATGATTTATCTTGATTACTAATGCTTTTGGCATCTCCTTAAATTTTGGGCTAGAGCCAGGTTCGTCCTTTGCCTCACCCTGGTCCCCACCTGGTGGGATGAGATGGGGAGAGAGTTACTGTCTGTGCAGGTGACTGAAATGGGACCATGTCCCCGGTCACATCGCTTAGCAGGGCCTCAGTTTCAACATCTCTACAACAGGGCTCCCAACCTTCCGGTGGCTGTGGAACTATTCCGGCCCTGTCCAGGGAGGTATCCTGGATGGGAAAGTGGGAAAACTGTAAAGTGCTGTCCCGACGTGAAGAACTGTTATTAAGTTCTTCTCGAAGGCAGTAAATGGCCTACCAGAGTGGGGGGTGGCATTCGGTTTTGAGGTGAGTTGCAAAACACGTGCCCTATTTACAAGGAAAGTTTGCAAAATGAGTTGATTTTGCTTGAGAAGAGAAGAGAGATTGGAGCAGATTCCTGGTTCTCCCTGCAATCAGGACATCCTCCAGGTGTTCCACTCACTTGAATTCTGACCCATTCGTGAATGGGAAGGAAGGCAAAGGGTTGCTGCTAGCCCTGGGCCATGTGCCTGTTCCACACAGCCGAACGGGCAACCACCACCATTCTAATCAAGAACCAGCAGGTGCTACCCCTCCTCGCCACATTTTGTGGAGTTTCCTCAAAACACGACCATGCCTGGGGACAGGGGAGGGGACTGGCACGTGCCAGCCATCCTCCTGTGTCAGGCACATGAACAAGTGTGGCTTTGGGATGATGGAAAAGTCCTGGAAATGGAGACTGATGACAGTCTTACAGCATGGTGAATGTTCTTAATGCCACTGTTTTGTACACTGAAAAATGGTAAATTGTATGGTGTGTATATTTTACCACAAGAAAATAAAATAAAAAAGTCCCAGAGACCTGGAAGACCACAGTGCCCGCCTGGAGGTGTTCTCTGGCTCTGTTTTCTGTCTCTTGCACTGGCTGGCAGGAGAGGCCAAGGGAGCGGGGCCAGGGCTCGTCTGAGAAGCCCTTTTGCCTGTAAACATTGTTATAAATAACCCAGAAAGAGGCACAAAGGGGGTCCTGGCAGGAGACTGAAGGTCAGGCAGCCCCTCGGTGGCATTTGAGGAAATGTCACACTCAACAGGCCAGCAAGGTGCCAGCTCACACCTTCAGCCCAGTGCTGCTCGAGGCTGACTGCGGCCCTGCTGTCGTGCCAGAGCCCTCGGGTGGCACTCCCTCCCAGGACGGCAGGTGGCCCTAAGGCTCTGTGCAGGCAGGGGACCCTCGGGTGTGTGGAGGGGCAGTGGGTAGCTGAGGAGTCCCCCTTTCCAGTAGGCCGGTGGCTTTGGCAGGCAGGGGCTGAAGTCGGTTCCCCAAGCACCCAGGCCAGGGCTCCACACCAGCCTGGGCTTGTCAGCCAACACATGACCAGGCCGAGGGAGAGATGACTCAGCAAAGCTCAACCCACAGATGCCCCGACTGCTGCTCGGCGTGGGAGCTGGAGGGACCTCACAGCCCATCTGGTCCTGCGGTTCCCACGCTGGGCTCCCTGGGGAACCCCTGCAGCCCCCGCCATGGCCTTGGGCTTTGAAGTGGGAGGGATTATGAGGCAGATAATTAGGTTTTCCATTTTTACTAACCAAAAGCCATGCAGTGGCAACCCGTCATACTCCTATTTAACCTGAGTGAATTCAACCATATGTGCTTGGGAAAAAAAAATTAAATGAAAAGCCAAATTTCTATTTCTTTCTTACACATTAGAAATAGGATGACCTATTTTGCATACGAATTCTCTATCTGCATATACTCACACACATACCTATTATTCCTACGCACTATTTCATGGGCAATTTGACAGCTTTATGAGGTTAATTTGACTCAAACCCCAGACTACTTTCCAAGTACATGGTATCCACCACGCAGAGCACCTGGGTGGCATGTGAGAGCCCAGCAAAATGGGTATTCTCCCATTTTACAGATGAAGAAGACAAGCTCAGGGAGCTGACATGACTTTACTATGCTAGAACGTGGCTCTAGTGTCTAGACCTAAGCCCCAAATTCTCTGCTGCTCCCACTGTGGCTGACCACAGCTGTTAACAGGGCTGCGGGAAAGTTCCTTCCCTTGCTCTGTGCAAGATGATCTGTTAGACTTTGAAGTAATGGGGAAGGGGAAAGTCCTCAATGCCTGCTAGGACCTCCGGGAGTCTTTCTGGGTTCAGTGACGTACATCCACGGAGAGAGCACCGCCTCCCACCAAGAGGGGCAGGGGCTTGCCCTCCACACCCAGCGGGCTGCAGGCATAGCCGAGACTGGGTTATCACTCACTCACCTGCTGACACCCTCCCCTGACTTCCCACTGACCTTGACAAAAACCCGAAGTCCTCACGGTGCCTGCAATGCTGAGCGCAGCACGGGCCCGGCCTGCTCCCCCAGCGTCTCTGACTCTCCCTCCCTGCCCTGCCCGTATTGTAGGCACAGCGGCAGCTTCTGCCTTCCCCTGAAACACGACTCTCGGCTTAGGCTGTCCACCTGAGACGCCGCCCCGCCCAGGTCACCACCAGTCTCAGGGTGAAAGGTGTTCCTCAGCACCCCCACCCACCCGCTCACTCACAGCATGAACCCAGGGACCGTCTCTCTCCCCTCCAAAACGTGAACTGCGCAAGGGCCTAGCCTGGCCTTCTGCTGCATCCCAGCAGCTGGAACAGAGCCCAGCACAGAGTAGGTGCTCACTGAACCACTGTGGACGGGTGGGGTGGGGCGAAGGGGCAGAGAGCCCCGATTTCCCTGGTCAGTTTTGGCGTCTCTGCCCCGCACTGCTGTGAGAGCCGCAGTTTTCCCTCACACTCACCCTGCTTCCCTGGGAGTGGTGGGGGGTGGTTTCCTTCCGCATCCATTTATTCCCCATGGAGACTCCTGCCTTTCCTTTTCCAGCGGGTCAGATGATGAGAAACCCAGACCCATAGGCTCCCAGATAAAGCTGGTGGGAAACAGATTCTTTGGCCCCAGCAGGCTGTCCTCGGTCACGTGGCCAGCCAGGGCCGGAGGCCAAGGCGGCTGCTGAGCAGACCCCCACCTCCAGGTCCTGGGGGCCGAGGCACCGACTGGCCTCCCAGCCACCGCTGAACCTGCTTACGTAAGTGTGTCCCAGAGCGAAGACCTGGGCACGGAGAGTGAGTATGTGTCAACCAAATCACACGTTTCCACACGCCCTTTTCTGAAGAAATAGGGATGGGTCCTGCGGTGGGGTGTTATCGCCTCAGGCTCCCGCCCCCGGGCCTCTTTATCGCGCACTAGCGACGGAACAACCAGCACCTGAATTAAGAACAGGAAACACGCTGACAATGCCTGATTATCACGCGAGCCTCAGAGGAAACAAGCAGGAAGCCAGGCACTCTCAAGCCCGGAACAATGAAACCTTTTGGCGAGGGAAGCCGCCACCAGCCCTGCATGTGAGCACATGCCACTTGAACCCCCTGTCCTGCCCTACTAGGTTTCCCCCACCCTACCAGGATCGGGGGTCTCGGGGTTCATAACAGTCCCGTATGCTGTAAACTAGACATTCTCCCATTTGATCCTCACAGCAGGGCAAAGGTTAAGCCATTTTTTCCAATAAGATGAGGTTCAGAGAGGGAAAGTCACACAGCCTAAAGTCACACAGCAAGTAAAATAGAGGCCCAGGACTAGAACTCCAAGACCTCTGACTCCTAGATAAAGCAACAACAGAGAACACTGGGCAGGGAGTCACAACCCTGAATCCTCTGTGCTAATGGCCTAGACCTTGGACAAGTCCCTCCCACTCCTCTGAGGCTGTATTACAACACTGGTCAGCCTTGGAGACCATGATCAGTCAACCAGGGCCCTGGGACATGCAGGGTCAGCACGTGACATCTTGGGCATGGTGGGAAAGCGTCAGGTGCCCCATCAGCAGTTCCTAACAGGAAGAAAGACAGCGGAGGTGGTGAGTACCGAGGGCGGAGTGGCGGTGCCCGCCTGCACTGGCATCATGGTGGGCAGGCTACTCAAACTGTGGTCCACGGACCAGCAGCACCAGCCTCACCTGGAGCTTATTAAATTAAGCTGCAGACACCCATGCTGAATCCCAGATGTTCTGAATCAGAATCTGCAGTTTAACAAGATGCCCAGGTGATTCCTACACACATTCAAGTTTGGGAAGCAAGAATTTTAAAATCAGGATCCTATCATGTGTGCAACACCCCACCATGGGTGCCATCCCTGAATCCTCCCAGTCCCGGTTTCCTCATCTGTAGAGATAATGCTGTGTACGCCTCACAGCAGTGCCATAAAGGTGCCATAAGGTCGGGTATGCCAACAGCCTAGCCCAGGGCCCCGCTGGTAACAGCGGCCCAGACTGCTAGTTTCTTTCCTTCCTGAGAGGCCAGAAGGAAGGAGCCCCCGGCTTCCGTTCCAAGTCCTGCCTGCACATCTGGGAGGTGAGGAAAAGACCCCCACAGGATAGCAACGGCTGGGGACAGGGTGGGAGCAGAGGGAAAGGAGGAAAGAAGAAAAATAAAAACAAGCAGCAGAGACCATTTGAATCCCAGGAGACAGGCCACATGCAAAACCCAGAGATACAGCCGGTTCAGCTCACGTGCTAAATCAAGGGCTGCCGGAAGCCAGCAGGCCGGGAGGGACAGAGGAGCGAGGGCCACACGGCTGTGTCCCCTCAGGCCACATGTGGCAATGCTTTCTCAGCCCGGCTCTGCGCCGGTTCTTGTGACCAAGGCAGACATGACACCGAGGGTCACTGGAGCAACCAGACAGAAGCCGGGGCCTTGGGCCAAGACCTGAGGGGGGTCAAACTGGACCAGAGAACACTTATCCAGGGGACTTGCCAGGCAGAGGAGCTAGAGAGTGCAGGGCTGAGCTGTGCAACCACCGCCAAATGATTTAAAATGGGGATAATAATAGCCCTACCCCACCCCCTGGATTCTTAAGAGGATTTTTTTTTTATTATTATTATTTTTTGAGACAGGGTCTTGTTCTGCCACCCGGGCTAGAGTGCTGTGGCATCATCATAGCTCACAGCAACCTCAAACTCCTGGGCTCAAGCGATGCTCCTGCCTCAGCCTCCCCAGCAGCTGGAACTACAGGCACGTGCCACCATGCCTGCCTAACTTTTCTATTTTTTGTAGAGACGGGGTCTCGCTCTTGCTCAGGCTGGTCTCAAACTCCTGAGCTCAATCAATCCTCCCGCCTCAGCCTCCCCAAGTGCTAGGGTTATAGGTGTGAGCCACCAGCCTGCCCTGGCCCTTATGGCCCTATGGGTTTTTAATGAGAAGGGCTTTGCACAGTGTCTGGTGCAAGTAAGTGCTCACTCAAAGACAGTGGCCTTTAGTGAGATTCCTGCACAGGACTCCTGAAGCTACTGCTGGAACAGCTGCAGCCTCTCCCGACTGCCGGGCCTCCCTGCAGCTTCCCGATCACCCGATCACTGAGTTAACCCCTCACGCCACGATCAACTCACACCTCAAAGGCAGCCATGGCCTCCTGCCTCTACCCCAGCCCCCGCCAGGCTGCTGGACACAGAGCAGCCGCAGCCATCTTCTCAAGATGCAGATCTGACCCAACTGGCTCCCTCCGACTCCTCCTGGGTAAAGACGGACACTCTTCCTGTGGCCTGTGAGGCCCTGCACGGTCTGCCTCCCACCGGCCCGGCCCGTCTCATTTCACAGCAGCAGCCACTCCCCACCGCAGCTCTCTGCCCTGATGGCTTCTTTCCACCCCGGCCACATCTGTCCTCCCACAGAGCCTTTGCCTGTGCTGTTCCCTCTGCCTGGAACACCCTCCCCACACACACAGGCTTTGCCTACTCATCTCCTATTCATCCTTCCCTCTTTGCTTCCTCGCGGAAGCGTTCCTTCAGGCTGCAGACCACATGAGGAGCCCTACCGTACCCACTCACTGCCTTCTGGAGGGCTGGGCCCTTCTAGAGCTTATCACCGTGGGTAATTCAACATTTACGTGTGCATTTTATTAACACTCGCTGCTGTATTCCTGGTGTCTGGCACACAGTAAGTGCTCAATAAACACTTGGAGAGCGGATTAGGGGCCTGGCTGGTCTCCTGGCGACCATATCACCCGCTCAGTGGCGATACACTGAGTGCATGATACAAGGTCCTGCTTTCCCTCTCTCCTCCTTCATCCCAAAGGCCTTAACTCTCCACACATGGGACAAACCCCGACACTGCCTGATCCTCAACCTACATCCATGACCCACGGGCCCCGCGCCAGAGATCCAAACATTTCTAGATCTGATTTTCTTGAAAGCAACTCTGGGCAGTGGCCAGGGGAGGCGTGTGCCGCCGGCCTCAGCAGTAAACGCTGATGAAGCTGTCTGGACCAGCTGAGCCGAGACCAGGAAATGCCAAGATTTAAAAGCATCCGGAACCCATTTATTTATTGTTGTTCTTGCACTTCCAGGCTATTCTGAGTTGCAGATCGATCGGCTGGCCCACCTCCCTCCGCCTCCCTCCAAATATCGCTCCTGAAACACCCAGCGTGCACCCGGCCCCACCTGTCAAGGCTCAGCTCCCCCGGCCCATCTATCACATGGCAACAACAGCAGCAAAAGCAGGTGGTTATTCTCGTTTCCTGGGTGCCTCTGTGAGTAGTAAGTGCTCTCACCGAAAGTCCCCAGCAATCTCAAGGAGAGGTATTATTAGCTCCATTTGACAGATGGGGAAATTGAAACTCAGAGAGGTAAAGAAATTTGCCCAGGGTCACAAAGCTAGAAAGTGCTGAAACTGGGATTCGGCCCCAGATCTCCTACATCCAAAGGTGAGGCTCCTAATCACTGGGCGATACTGCCTCCCTCATTTTCCCTTCAAAGCTCCCCGTTCATACGGTGGGTTTTCTCATCGCTGAGTTCTTGATGACACCTTTCCAGCCACCTGTTCTCACACCACTGGTCAAAGCCATCCCTTCCCACGAGCACTGCTACGGGAAGACTGCCAAGAGGGGCTGTTACATCGAAAGGGACGTTAAGGTTGTACGATCCTATTCGAATTTTTTTTTAATGACGGATGAATGGGTAGTTCATATATCCATAGATTATTGCTAGAAGGACACATAAAAAAATACTAAGAGTTTGAAGGAACAGGCATACAGAATTGGTTGGGGATGCGGGAGGTCAAAGAATATTTACTTTCTATTCTATGTCCTTCTTTGCTCTTTGAAGGTTTTTATGTTGATTTCTCATATACATGCTTCGACACATTCTTCAAAACTCAGTTCCTATGCCACCTCCCCCATGGGGCCTGCCCTGATTGTTCTAACTTATCCCACCTCTCAACCTCACTCTGGACACTCGGGCCACTGAGCCTGTGTCCTCAATGTGCACACATACTGGAGCTCAGACAGGCAGGGCCCCAGGGCCTGGGTCAGTGTCTTGGGCCTCCAGGGTCCCCTTCCGTACAGAGCCTGAGCCTCTGCCCAGGTGGGGGTGCGAGAGCCCTGATGAATGAATGACTGCTTTGCTTTCTATCTCCATCCAGAGCCTCCTGAAGCCCAAGGAGCTGGACACTCTAAAATGGAGCTTGGGGGCGGCGGGGAGAAGAGGACAGCAGAGAATCAGACGGTAAATTCAGCTCCTGGAAGCCTGCCCAGTGCTCCTCCCTGGGAGAGGACTCAAGCGCCGCTTATGCCAGCAGACAGTCCATCTGGGCCCTGAGGTCACCAAACCGCGTCACAGCCCTGCTTATTAAATTTAGAGGTGCGTGAAATAACGCCACCACTTCTTGTACTGGGGCTCTGAGGAAGGGACAGCGAGACAGGGGTGAAAGGCGGGGAATCTGTCCCCCGTCCCCCCGCTTTGACTGCTCACCTCACACGCTCTCGGCTGCGACAGAACCTGAACCACCAGGTCAGACTTGGCTCTTGGCCTAGGCGGGAGCTCAGCAATTGTCTCATTTTACCTCTCAGGTGGCAAGGAGGTCTCTGCGCTCCTCAGCACCCAGCCCCTGCCTGAGGACCTCTGGCAGCTTGATAATATTTGGCCTGTAATAATCACTGCCCTTTGTTGAGCCCCTCTTTTGTGCCAAGCACTTTACAGACGTCTCATTTCTACTGTCCAACAAGCAAGTAAAGGCAGGTAGACATACTATCCAGCCCATTCTACAGATGAGGAAACTGAGTCCCAGGGATGCTAAGTAACGTGCTCAAGATCACACAGCTAAGTTAGTGAGAGTCAGAATTGGACCAAGGCCTCCTGGCCATCTGAGCCACGCCAAGGTGGTAGTAGGGGAAGAGCCTGAACCAGAACTCCACTGGCCAGAGCTGTGTGACTTACAGGCAGGCCACCACAGGGCCTAGGGCTCAGTTTTCTTATTTGCTTAGTGGGCCACCTACTCACAAGGCAGCACTTCTCTGCCTCTGACCACACGACCACTGGGACATTCAGCATGGGGCCAATGCTCAAAGGCACAGGACAGGCACGCTGCCTCTTCTCAGAACTCCATTTTATCCCCAAGGTTTGGCATAACAGAAAGCCAAATCATTTAACTGGTAAGGAGAACATTCTTCTATTACAAAAAACAAGGTTATGCTAGGGACTAGAATGCAAAAGCTGTGTTAATTTTTTCAGATAAAATATGAATTTTTTTGTAGTGTCCAAACCAGCTGTAGGTTTAGCTGCTGGGGCTACTTCAGAGGCAAAGATGGACTGCTAAGAACATTGACTTTGGAATCAGAAAGACCTGTATTAATTTGGGGTTGGTCAATCAACCAGCTGTGTGATCCTGGCTAAGATACTCAACCTCTGTGAACCTTAGCTCTTTTATCTGTAAAATGGGAACGATAAGATCATGCAGGCTTATAAAGCCAGGGTCCTTAACCTTTTTTGAGCCATGGGTCCTTCTGCAATCTAGTGTAGGCTATAAACTTCTCACAAAGTTTATGAATGTATATAAAATAAGTGTTTTCAAATGCATAAAACATAGGATTACAAAGGAAACCAATATCAAAACATTCATGAAATATAAACAGGGAATTTATGTTATAGTAATATATATTGCCTTATTAACATATTAAATAGAGTTATTTGCAAGCGTAATAATTACCTATAAATTCATAGCAGCAATGAGTAGCGATATCTAAATATTTCTAGATATCTGCAACAACTGTAATGTGTGATATGAAAATACCTGTGATTTCCATTGGTGACAAAGTCACAGGTACCACTAATAGTATTTTTGTCACCTACATTCATAATTAAGGGCAATGCTTAATTTCAGTCAGAGATAATGAAAATAAAGATGTCATTTTTTTTCCAGCCAAGTTCACAGACCCCCTAAATATGAGGTTGTAAGGCATTTTACACAGTGCCCGGCACACTCTGTGTTCTCCAGGGCTGGGTGGGCCACACTACACCAGGTTCTGTCCCCAGACACACCAGGGTTCACGGCTCTGTCTATGTGCCAACGGGTCCAGGAAAGGAATGTTTAGAGCAGCCCCGAGCCTCCCCAGTGCTCAAGAAGGGATGTGGGTCACGCGAGGCTGTTGGGGGTGAGGGAGGGAGGTCCTTAAAGCTAATCCAGAAGCTTAGAGCTGGAAGAGGGTTAAGCCCCAGCTAGAGAGCACACAGTCTGTCTCAGAGCACTGCAGGCCACGTCCTTCCATGCGTGAGCTCTGTCCTCGGCTACGCCAGCGAAGGAGCCCCTTCGAATCCTGCCTCCTCGACATCTCTACCTTAGGTCCAAATGGAATTCTATTTCCACCCGAGCCAGTTTCTCCTTCAGTCAGGTCAGCAAACAGCAAACCCTTCGCCCAGCTGCTCGGGAGCAAAACTTAGTAATACTCTAGTTCCTCGCCCTCACATGCGCTCCATCAGACAGCCCTGTCTACTCGACTCTCTCCAAAATCCAGTACTAATCTCTCCCTCTCTCCTGCCACCATACTAGCCCAGCAGTCATCATCTCTTACCTAGACTTCCAATAGATGCACGACAGGCCTCCCGCTCCCACACTTGCTCAACCCACCCCAAGTTGATCTTTCCCACAGTAACCAAAATAATCTTTAAAAGTTGCAAATCAGACTATGTCACTCACCCACTGCCCAAAACTCCAGACATTCCTGTTGCTCTTAGAATGAAACCTAAATATTGAAATGGCCCATAAAGCCCTTGCCTACCATGTCAACATCCTCTCCTGTCACTTTCTGCCTCACTGGCCACACTGCAAGCATCCTGGCATTCTTTATTGAGTGGAGCTCAATAGCTGGTCATTGCCCCAGGGCCTTTGCACAAGCCGTCTTGTGCAAAGCTTGGCTGGCTCCTTCCTCATGTTTAGACCAAATGTCACCTCTTCCAAGAGGCCTTCCCTGACTGCTCACTCTGAAGTGACCAGCACCTCCCCATACTCCGTCACATCCCTGTGTCTTATTTTCTTCACGATCCCTATCACTGTCTGGAATGATCTTGTTCACTCAGTTCACGTGTCTGTTATTTGGCTTCCCCCACCACAGTGGAAGCCCCTGAATGCTGTCTTGCTTCCCGCTGTACCTTAGCACATAGCAGGCAGTTTTCTGATTTTACCGAGGGGTTTATTTTGTGTGGGAAAATGAGCTGAGCTCTGGACATGCATTACATCATTTAACCTTCACAACTGGTATTACTCCCATTTTACAGAGAAGGAAACTGAGGAGGCCCAATGAGTTTCCCCAGCTGGTTGATGGATGTCTGACTCCAAAACCAGGTTCTTAATCACTGTTATTATACTGCTTTAAAAAAAAAAAAATCATCCCCAAATAGAAGACATGGGAAGGATGATTCCACAGAAAAACACAGACAGGTGGGGCTGAGGTGACGGCATCACAGGCCTCATGACGCTGTGACCTCATCCTGCTTAGAAGCTGCTGCCCTCCTGACCTGCTGCCGGGGAGATGCGCCACCCTCACCTGGACTCGAGATTTGCATGCAGTGC
>RJWJ010006171.1:0-63811 GCA_004363605.1 Indri indri
GTGATAGCATGTGCCCATAGTCCCAGCTACTCGGGAGGCTAGGGCAGGAGGATCACTTTGAGTCCAGGAGTTCGAGGTTGCAGTGAGCTGTGATTGTGCCACTGCACTCCAGCCTGGGTGACAGAGTGAGACCTTGTCTTGAAAAAAATTAAATAAAAAAAATGTAAAAAGTGAGATTAAAGGGAAAGGTGGCTGTTCATGGGGTCACCACGCATCCCCCAGCAAGTGGCTTCGTTGTTGTGAGCCTCAGTTTCAAATCGGGACACTTATGGAACTGGTCTGGCCGGGCTTTTGTGGCAATTAAGTGAGCTCACTCCCGGGAAGGCGCCGCTGGGGGCTCGTGGGCGTTAGAGGCTGCCGTGACCGTGGTTGGGACTGTTGTCATCCCAGCACTGGCTCTTGGTCCTGGGAGCTCCCAGCTGCACCCCCCAAACTCCCCTCCCTGCTGCCTGACCCTGCTGAGCAGCCTGTGGCCCTGTCCTGCTCCTCTCGCTCTACGTCCCCCCAGGTGGCCACCGCCATGCGGGGCAGGAGCGCGCACCCGGCTGGTGGCTCAGGAAGTTCCGGGGCAGAGGTGGTGCCTGGTTCTGCAGCCTGGAGGTCCGTCTTGCCCCCACCCGGGCTGAGAATGTGCTGGGGCCTCGCATCCTTTCTCCTGGGGTGGGGGTGCACGGAAGATGCCATGTCCCGCTGACTAGTCAGGCAACCCCGGCCATCCCAAACCTAGCTTCAGCCTCATCAACTCCAGCTGCAGCCTGCAAATGGTCAAGGGAGCCGGGGGTGGCAGGAAGACAGCCCCTGGGAGCATGATGGTCCTCCCACCCCAGGACCTTTGCACACGCTGTGCCTTCTGCCTGGGATTCCCCACCCCCTGCTTGTGCTATAAATCTCCTCCTTTTAGGTCTGGGTCAGGGCTCACCTCCACCAGGAAGCCCTGCCGTGTGGATCCCATGAGAGGGGCCTTAGCATCAATAAATATTCATTTAATAAATATTTGAATCCTGTCTTTCTTTCATTCAATAACTCTTTACTGAGCCCTGCAGGGTGCCGGATATGGCTCTGGACACAGGGGACAGGCCATAAATGAAGAATCCTGGGCCCCTTGTCCTCCCAGGGGCCCCTGGTGGTTTAAAGAGTCTTACTGAAGTTCCGGTGAAATGCTTGAATAATGGCCCCATTCTTGTCATCTGTCCCCCAGAGACAGACAATGCATTTATGAGTCAGTCCTGTGAGCTGCTGGGAAAGACAAGGACAAAGGACCACAGTGCTCCCACAAGGCAGCACTTTCTCTGTGCCTCGCCCGGGCGCCCTGTTAACGTGGTCACAGCCTCCGGTGAGGGACGCTCCATCACAGGGGGCCGAGAGTTAACTGATACACACTGTCAGGCGCCTGGTCAACTTTGAATTTCAGATGAACGACTGTCTTAGTCCTTTTCTTCTGCCGTAACAGAATGCCACAGGCGGGGGCCTTATGAACAATCGACGTTTATTTGGCTCGCGATTCTGGAGGCTGGGAAGTCCAAGATTGAGGGGCTGCATCTGGCCAGGGCCTTCTTGCTGCGTCATAACATGGTGGCCGGGCGTGTGGCTCACGCCTGTAATCCCAGCACTCTGGGAGGCTGAAGTGGGAGGATCGCTTGAGCCAGGAGTTCGAGACCAGCCTGAGCAAGAGTGAGACCCTGTCTCTACTAAAAATAGAAAAATTAGCGAGGCGTGGTGGTGCGTGCCTATAGTCCCAGCTACTCAGGAGGCTGAGGCAGGAGGATGGCTTGAGCCCAGGAGTTTGAGGTTGCAGTGAGCTGTGATAATGCCACTGCACTCCAGCCCAGGCGACAAAGTGAGACTCTATCTCGACAAAAAAAAAAATGTTCATTGTTTATCTGAAATTCCAATTTTACTGAGCAGCCTGTAATTTATATGGCAACAGAGATTCATCATCATGCCTATTTTACAGACGAGGAAGCAGAGGCCCAGAGAGGTTAAGTGATGTGCCTGAGGCAGCACAGCCAGGCATGAGCAGAAGGAGAATCCAATCAAGAACGGGGGCCCGGGGCCCTCGGCACTTTGTTCCTGCCCGGGACATGAGCTCGGCTCACTCCCAACCCTGGCTGGAGGTGGCCGCGGGAGACACCTGGGCTTGCCCGGATCAAGACACCTGCAGGGGGTCGCACTGCGCCAGCCAGCAGGACTTGGGCATCTGGAAGGGGGGGCTGACTGGTCCCCTGTAAACAGCTGGTTTCACGTCACTGTCAACAGCCAGCATCCAGTCTGGCTGGCTTGTCACAGTGCCCAACTTGCAGTGTGACTTCTTTGTGACCCGATACATTGCCATCGGTCCCCGTCACTCGATACTTGGTAAACAGTGTCCTGAGAGTGTGGTGCCGGGCCAGGAGCAGGGCTGGACTGAAACCCGGGTCCTGACACCTGATGAGCCCTGAGCACTTGCTTGGGCTGCTACCTGGCGAGCGCGTTCTGACACTTGCGACTTGTCAACGATCGCGCACTGCGGCCAGCCGTCGCCCGCCCCAATGTTTTCTTAGCTGGTGACTTTAAACAAAGTTCCAACGCTCTGTAAACACGAATCTGATACTTCGTGACCCATCAAGCGCCTCCTCCAGGGGTTGGCAAACTTCAGCTCTAACCACGACCTAAAAACGGTTTTTACATTTTTAAATGATTGGAAAAAAACAGCAAAGGAAGAAAATTAATGACACGTGAAACTTATATGAAATTCACACTTTAGTGTCCACGAATAAAGTTTTGTTGGGGAATGGCCGTGCCTGCTGGCTTGTGCATTTGCAGGCGGCTGCTTTTGTGCAACAGTAGCAGAGCTGAGTAGTTGCGAAAGAGACCGCGTCGCCCGCAAAGCCCCAAATATTTGGCCTTTTGCAGGGAAAGTTTGCCAGCTCTGATCTAAGCTCCGGGGAGGTCACCGTTCCCTGTACTGTACTTGGTACCCTGTAAATGGTCTGTGGTCCATGGTGTTTGCTTACTGTGCAAACAGCAAGTCCCTCTACTTGGAGAAGTCATTTGGTCTCTAACAGCAGTTAATGTGTCCCAGGACCACGTCGCAGTCAATACTAGGAATGTAACAAAGATGAGACCCAAAGAGTGACTCGGAATTAGGCAAAGGAGAAACGGATCTTGCTGTACTTGGGCAGGACCACAAATGCTGGGCTGAGGAGCTGGACTTTCTCCTGTGGGTAATAGGGAGCTATGGAGGGTGTGTGAGCAGAGCAGGGGCATGTTCAGTCTGGACACAGGGATGAAATCGCTTCTGACCTTGGATTTCCCATCTGTGCAATGGGCTGAAGTGGCCAAAATAAGGACCTCCCGGGCCTGGAGGCTGGAAGGAAGGGACACTCAGCACTGTGATGGCAGGGCTTCGTGGGAGAAGCCAGCGTGCAAATAACTGAGCGGGGGTTTCCGCCTCCCTCCCCCACACCCCACTGCTAACAGACACACACGCGCCACACCGACTAGCCCCAAACCTGCAAACACACCAACCAACCAACGTCTGCTGCCCACGTTGGCTGAGACGTGCAGACCCATATTCGAGCCCATATAACACGTGTGTTTGCACCGCCTCTGGACAGCAGGACACGTGAACGCACAGATGCACACACACGCGCCTCCTGTTTTCCATGCCATGTGCAAACACACTCGTGCATGCGCGCACAGCCCCAGCATGCGCGTGTCACGCGGAGGCCCAGGAAGCGCAGCTGGGCGCTGCCGCGAGAGCCTATTTCCTGTTTTCAAAGAGTCTGGGAGCTGCTGAGGGGATGTTCTGGGCAAGCACTCGGCGCCCCGCACCCCGTCTGGGCCCAGTCCCGACCTTGTCCTGCAGTGAGGTCAAGCTCCAGGGGAGGAAACTGAGGCTCGCACAGGTGCCACTGCGGGCCCAGGTCACCCCGGGAGGAAGGGGTGGTACTCGGCGTCCAGACCCTGCCTTCTTCCTAAGCACAGGGCCCCAGGCAGGGGGTTCACAGATGGGACAATGCCCCCTCCTGCCTGGGCCGTGGCCCAGCCCCTCCTGGTTCTCGGCCCAGGTTCAAGGCCTCACCTGGCCTGGTTTACCTGCATCATAAATATTAATGCATTGCTGGCCACCAGCAAAGCTGGTTCGGTCCTGCCCTCAGGGGGCTGGTGGCGTGGGAGAACTGAGCCCAAGGGCAAATAAACAACATGTCTGTGGCTGCCCCTCTACGCTCCAGCCCACGGAGCCACTGGGGCGGCTGAGGACATTACTGCCTCTCTCTCCTGCCTGCCACGTTTGCACAGGCTGTTCCCTCTGCCTGGAACATCCTGCCCTAGCTCCCTGGTGAACTCCTCTTCATCCATCAAAGCCCCAACTCCAATGTCCTTTCTTCCTGGAAGGCCTTCCAGCACCCTCCCGCCCCCATCCTTCCCTCTGGCTCCACCCTGACTCCACAAGGCCTACAGTGTGGCCCACGGTGACCTTGGAACTCTCTTTGTTCTGCTGTATTCATCCTGTATCAAGGATATTTAATAGTTTTTATTATTTCCAGGCCTTCCTTCAGCGAACCCTCAAACTCACAGGGCGATTGGCCCAGCCAGAGTCACATGCCCATCCCTGAACCAATCCCTGTGGTTGTGATAATAAAAGGCTTTAATTGGCCAGTCCTGGTCACATGGCCACATGGGGAACCAGGAAGTAGACTGACTTCCTGAGCCAGAAGAGGCTGGCAGAGAGACAGCCCCACAGACCCTTGTGCTAAGGACTTAGGGGTCCCCTGCCTGCCCCATTCTGGCTGGTGGGGCCTTGGGCAAGTCACCAGTTCTCTGTGCCTCAGTTTCCCCACCTATGGGTCAGGCTTGGTAGAGCGGAGGTGTCAGAGCACAGAGGGCCCCTCCCCTCCCCCACCCTGCTCCACGAGCCGTGTTTACCCCACGCCCCACCCCCGGCCTTTATTCCTGTGACTCCGCCCACATCTGGGCGCAGCAGGCGCTGATGGCCCGGCCGGCTGAGTCACCGTTTCCTCCTGGCCCCTTGCCCAGGCCCAGTGCTTTCTGGGGACTTTCCTGCCATCAAAAACAAGATGGGGTGGGGGACGCAAGGACAGAAACTCATGCGTCGACAAGTTTGTGCATCCCCTGGCTTGGGTTCAAATCCCAAGTCCGGGCCCCACCTGTGAGACGGAGGCTGTCCCCGTGTCCCTCTGGGATTCCACGTGTGAACACCCCGTGCACACCCCACGCTCATGCACCTGACTCTCACGGTCTCAGCCGCTCGTGCTCTAGTTCGCTGGCTCGTGTCTGTGCTCCTGGCATGCTTGTGCGCGCGCCTGCGTGCGTGTCTGCGCGCGTGCTTGCGGGCACGGCGGCCCCCGCCGGACGAGTGCAGCTGGCGGAGGGAACTCCCCGGGCAGTGGGGGCGGCTGGGAAATGGCCGGGACGCGTTAGGTCGGGAACTGGCGCGCCCAGCCGGGCTCAGGCAGAGTTGAGTTTAGGGAGGAAAAGACAGATTAAGATATTCGCTGAATGCCTACGACCTGTGCCAGGCATTGGGGACACAGCAAGACACCACACTGACAAACAAGTAAATATGTAACCCCAGGGAGGGGGAGGGCCAGGATGCAAAACGCCTGAGAGCAGGGGTAGGGGACTGGGGGGTACCCCGGGCCAGGGACAGGGAAAGTGTGCTGAGGAGGTGATGTGTGATCTGGTACATGCAGCAGGCAGAGAAGGTCCTGGGGAGGTCCAGGGGGAGGGATTGCCACATGGAAGGCCCAGCATGTGCAAAGGCCCTGAGGTGGGGACGAGCTGGCAGAGGGGCTCAGGCCTCATTCGGGAAGGTCTAAGCCCAGAGCAGGGAGGGGAAGGGTCTGAAGGCTGGTGGGGCTACCAGGACGGACTGTCCTGTAACTGGAGCCCAGCAGAAACGCGTGTCCCTCCCACCCACCCTCGGCGCTCCCTGCTCGGGACAGAATGTGCTGGGAAGAGAGACTGGCGGTGGCTGGCCCGGTAGCTGGAGCGGGGAGGGGAGGCTGGAGGATTCCTGAACAGCAGCCGACCGCCTGGGCCCCCTGCCAGCACGGGAGGGAAAACAAGCCACGGCCGGCGCACTGCCTGCCTGTCACCCCGTGTCCCCAGGTTAGCTGGGCCAGGGCGGGAGACAGAGATGGCGAGAGGGTCAGAGACCGCAAGAGAGACAGAAATGGTGGCCAAGAGAGACAGGGAGAGAGTCAGAGACAGGGAGACAGACAGAGACAGAGAGACAGAGAGAGTAGGACACAGGAGACAGAAACAAGGACACAGTGCCAAGAGAGACGACGAACAAGAGAGAAAGAAACAGAATGAGTGAGACAGACAGTGAGATAGACAGAGACAGAGACGTGGTGAGAGAATGAGAGACAGAGGGAGACAGAGCCAATGAGAGACGGAGAGAGACCTGATGTGTGATCCCCTGTGTGGGTGATAGTTCTGATTCTAGGAGGACCTGGGGACAAGTGCAGGGGGTGACACCCCTACCCCATCAGAATCTTCGTTCACACTGGAGTCTGTGGGACAGGGGCTCCCCAGTCACTTAGCCAACAGACCTCACGCCTGCTGTGTGCCGGGGCTGGGGACAGAGCCCTGACCTGGCCCTGCCAGATTCAAAGGCTTAGACAAACAAGTAAACATCTAAGTAGGAATTTCAGAGAGTGATGAAGGCTATGAAGACAACAGAGCAGGGGGATGAGAGAGGGGGTGGGGGAGGGCTGGCAACTTTGGCCAGCAGGCTGGGGTGTCACTGAAAAGGTGAGGCCAGAGAAGCCAGCCATGGGGGAAGAGCCTTTCAGCAGAGGGAACAGCGCATGCAAAGGCCCTGAGGTGGAAATCAGCTTGGGGTGTGTGAGCAACAGCGAGGAAGGGAGTGGGGCTGGAAGGAGAGGTGGGCAGGGAGTCCTAGGGGCCGGGGCAGGGTGGGGGGGTATTTTATATTTGATATAAATTGACCGCCTTCCTCTGGGCTCCCTGGGCCCCTCCCTGTGTTCAGGGACTGCCGAGCCAGCTCCCCCTGGTAACCATATATCTGCCCTGGAAAGGTCTCCTTGGGGATCAGGTTCCCTGCACTTGCAACTTAGGAGTCCTGAGGACATGGGATGTTGTGTCCTCCCGAGTCCGCCGGGGAAACTGTCGGAGAACTGCACCCACATCCACTGTCGGAATAAACGCCTCAGACTCTTCTCGGTTTGGGAACATGGGTGTGGAAATTGGGATCTGGCGTCTCGCACACCCCGGTGACAGGGACCTCACCTCCTCCTGAGACTGCCAATCTGGGCTCTGGGTGGCTGTGCTGCGGGAACATCTCCCCTCAGCCTGGTCCCAGTGTCCTCAGGGTTGATGCCAGACCAGGGAGATCCGCATGGAAGTGAGGTCCCACCCTCAGGCCAGAGAGGGGTGGTGACTGAGGGCTGTGCATGTGTGTCCCAAAGTCTCAGATGAGGAAACCGAGGCTCAGAGGCAAGTGACCTGCCTGCTGGGTCTTACAGAGAGCACAGCCCTGGCTGTCTCCAAGTCTTCACCCCTGGCCCTGGCCCTGCCCCTGGCTGCCTCAAAGCTCAGAGAGTATTCAAAGAAATCCTTAAAGGCAGGGCACGGTGGCTCATGCCTGTAACCCCAGCACTTTGAGAGAGGCGGGAGGATCGCTTGAAGCCAGGAGTTCACGACCAGCCTGGGCAATATAGTGAGACCCTGTCTCTACAAAAAGAAAAAAAAAAGGAAAAATTAGCCGGGTGTAGTGGCACATGCCTGTAGTCCCAGCTACTTGGGAGGCTGAGGCAGGAGGATCACTTGAGGCCCAGAGTTGGAGGCTGCAGTGAGCTGTGATTGTGCCATTGCACTCCAGGCTGGGCGACAGAGCAAGATCCTGTCTCTAAAAAAACGAAACAAAGAAATCGCACACTAACGTTCTTAGCAGCAAGATTCACAATAGCCAACACGTGGAAACAGCCCAAATGCCCATCCATGGGTGAATGGATCGACACGATGTGGCACATGCGTACAATGGAATATTATTCAGCCACAAAAAGGCACGAGGTTCTGATCCATGTGTCAGTGGGGGGAACCTCAAAAACACGGTGCTGAGTGAGAGAAACCAGGCACCAAAGAGGATTCCATCTGTAGGAAATGCCCAGAACAGGCAAAGCCACAGAGACAGAAAGCGGATCGGCGGCCGGGGGCTGGGGGAGGGGTGGGGAGTGACTGCTAATGAGTTATGAGGCCTCATTTGGCAGTGATGGAATGTTCTGGAACTAGACAGAGGAGATGGTTGCACAACGCTGTGGATATACTAAATGCTACGGAATCGTACACTTGAAAGCGGCGACTCTATGGTATGTGAATTTCACCTGAACAAAACCAAAGCTGACGCAGGCAGGATCTTCTTGCACCCAGGTGGCCCTGCCCAGCCCCAGGCCCTGCTGCCCTCCGCTCTCCTCTGCCGTTCGCGCTGCCAACTTCTGAAGGTGCGCCGGGGGGGGCAGGGAAGGGGCGCGGGCCGGCTCCCGCCCGGCTCAGCCTCCCTGCTCCTGGGCCAGGCCCCGCCGGCCCCGGCCCCCGTTTCCCACGCTGCACCTGGGCCCCTCCACCCTCCTTGGCCACCAACTCGGCCCCGCGCTTGTGACCCGGGATGGCAGCCCAAGCGATCCTAGTTCCTTAATAAACCAATAAGCCTGGTCTCCTTCTTCACACTTTTATTTTTAAAAAATAATAGTACAAAAGAGGGTTGATTTTTTAAGGCATATCAGAAATGCTGAGTCCCAGGCAGGGGTCCTGCCCCAGCCACAGCTGGGACTCTGCAGTTAGGGGCTTGTCCAGCTGCCCCCTTAATGCTTTTCTCCAGGACACAGGGGACCTCCAGAAGCCCTCTGGTCCCCCATGTCACCCCAGGCTGGCCTCTTTCCCCAGGGCCTAGTGTAATGCCCTGCTGTCACTGTCTTGTGATTCTTAATCCTTGAACAGGGAGCCCAAGGTTTTCATTTTGCAAGTTATGTGTCCGGTCTTGTCTGTCCTGCCCTGAACCCGGGTTCCCTGGGCCATATAACACCCAGGCAGCTCGTATGCCCTGGAGAGCTTGGAGGAGCTCCCAGGCAGCGCCAGCCTGGGCCTGGAATCTCTGGCTTTCAAAGCCTGCGAAGGCCGAAGCCGCTGCCCCTGCCACCCCCGGGCCGGCCCACATAGCTCCAACGACCTACTTTCCTGAATGCCTCGTTCCTGGGCCCTCTTGCCCACTGGACTTCACGGTGTGGCCTCGGCTGAGGCACCTGCCCTCCGAGCCCCCAACTCTAAGATGAACGGGGTGGGTTCCAAACATTACTCAGCTCTGACCTTCTCCAACTTTTCCTCTTCGCTTGTCTGCCTGCTGAGCTCCTGTTCATAAGACAAAGCCTCAGCTAAAATGCTCCTTCCTCCAGGAAGCCTTCTGTGCTTCCCCTCTAGACTCTCCCAGCCTTGGGTCTCTTGGTCTGGTTCTATGAGACTGGAGGTATCTATATCTGGCTCTGTTTCTTCCAGACCGAAGGCTCCCAGGGGACCCCAGCACTGCCCGCAGGCTGGGCAGCTGCCTCACGGGGACACAGTCCAGAGAAGTCAGATTCTGGCCTGGCGCCTCTGTCCTGTGATGTCGGAGCAGCCTTGCTCCGCTGCAGGACTTGGTTTCCCCAACTTCGGCACCGTCAGGCTGGTCGGCCCTTAGTCCTGCTGCTCCCCACGATCACGATGGCCAACAGCGACCTCGTGCCCCGAGATGCATGTCACCGTTCAGCAGGTCATGCAGCGTGGCCTCATGGCCTCCGAGGGCGGGTTTGGATCCTCCTGGGAGAGATGCTCCCGTTAAGCCTCAGGGGGACGCGAAGGCTCAAAAACACCTCCCCACCCAGTCCGGCTCCCACACTCGGCCAGGAAGAGGCGGGCAGGAGACAATGTCGAGGCTGCCTGGGGTGCAAGGAGGATGTTCCAGGACCTTCCTGTGGCTACCAAAACCCCCAGACGCTCAATTCCCTCGTATAACGACACAGCATTTGCACAGAACCTGCGGGTATCCTCGGGTATACTTTAAATCATCTCTAGGTTACTGACTAAATGTTATGTGATATATAACACAACGCGGACGCGGAACCCGCCAATGCGGAGGGCCGACTCTGTGGACAGGAGTTCTAGCAGCAACATTTAAAACCCCTCTTGGCGGGGCGCAGGGGCTCACGCCTGGAATCGTAACACTTTGGGAGGCTGAGATGGGAGGATCACATGAGGCCTGGAGTTCGAGACCCCATCTCTAAAACTTAGCCGGGTGTGGTGGCACGTGCCTGTAGTCCCAGCTACTCGGGAGGCTGAGGCAGGAGGATCACTTGAGCCCAGGCATTCGAGGCTGCAGTGAGCTACGATGACGACACTGCACTCCAGCCTGGGCAACAGAGCGAGACCCCGTCTCTAAAACAAAACCCATCTACTGTGTCTCCCGTGCCCATCAAGGTCCCCAGGGTGCAGAAAGGCATGAGGGGTTCCCAGACCCCGGAGCTCACCTCGGAGTACAGGGGCGGTGGGCGGTAGCGGAACTCCTGGATGTAGGCAAAGAAAGGGCCATCGAGGCTCATGTCGGGGTCCTGCAGTAGCGGGAAGGGGCCCTGCCCCGAGGGTGCCATCTCCTCCTCTGCTACCACCTCGGAGTACTCAGGAGGGGCTGAAACCAAGAGACGGGGGGAGTGAGGTTAGCAGACGACAGCCTCGGAGCCGGGGACAAGGGCCGGGAGCTGGCTTGTGCCAGCTCTAGAGCTTCCAGGCCATGTGCCGTCAGGCTGGAATTCTGGGGGACTCCCGGCCACCCACGTGATCATCATTGTGCCCTTTCCCATAGGAGGACGTTGAGACTGGAGGAAGGGAAGTCGACCCGGCACCCCGCAGCGGGGCAGGGCGCTCACCCTCAGGCCGCTCCGGCAGGGCCCCCAGCCCCCAGTCCAGCAGGAAGCTGGCACGGCTGCCCACGCTGGATGACCGGCTGCCGAATGGGTGCAGGGGGATGGTGCCAATGACCAGTGGCAGCTCCAGGAGCAGCTTGGACGTGCCCGGGATATCCACGCAGACCTGGAGGAAGGAGCCATGATGGAGGGTGCCCGGCAGCCTCAGCCCTGCCCTCCCCTCCCCTGCAGAGGAAATGCACCCTGACACCCCCACCCCCCAGGCCCCACTGCTCCCGCCGGGGGCCGGGCTGGATATACCGCCCCCTGCGTCTTAGGGCGCCGGGACGGTCTACCTTGAGCGTGTACTCCACGAGCAGCACGCGGCAGCGCAGGATGGAAGGCCCCACGGGGGGGATCCGCAGCGCCCGGCCCTGCCAGAGTGCCCGCCGCCCGGGGCCCACTGGCTCGCCAGCGAGGCTGGCCACCACCGCCCGTTTCTGCTTCCGGCCGCCTCGAGCCATGAAGGTTTGCGTCTGGACCACGGCCGCCCGCGGCAGCACGGGTCGCGTGGAGCCGTTGTCAATCTCAGCAAAGATGGGGATCGCCTCTCCTGTGCGGGGAGCGGGGCTCAGTTCCTCCACCTGCAGCCCTGACGCCAGCCTCCTCCCTGCCGGCCCGCCCGCGGCCGCCCGCTACCTGGTGTGTAGCCTTTGCGGTCGATCTTGGCCGAGAGGGAGACAATGCCACGGTTACAGTACCAAGACCGGGCGACCTTTTCCCGAGCCCCGGCTTGAGGTGCCTACAGGGGTGGAGAAAAGGGCATGAGTGGGTCACTCTGTGCTGACCCTGTGGAGTTCCCAACCCACCCCAGCTGAGGGAAGGCGCTGGGCAGGGCCTGGCTTCTTTTTAACAATCCAGGAACTAATCACCTGTAAAAGGGAGCCAGGGATGCCACCCATCTTATAAAGCTGGAAACGAAGTCAACAAGCCAAGCAGTCACTGTGTAATTTATTGTTCAGAAAGCCCTAGCTGTGGCTTATTTCACAGACGAGGCATCCAAGGCTCAGAGAGGGCAAGACACTTTCCCAGAGTCACACAGCAAATTGGCACAGCTGGGATTTGCACCCAGTTTCCAGTGGATTCCACAGGCATTCCCACACCGGCCTGTCTCCCTGCCAGAGTGCACCTGTGGCCCCCACTTTGTCAGCCCCGGTGACCCAGCAGCCAGGCCCCTGCCTGCGATGCTCCCACCCTACCTCCCCCAGGTCTCCGCTCACCAGCAGGGCGGGCGTGTTGATGTCCACGGGCTCGATGACAGTGAACACCTTCCTTGCCCGGCGAGCTGGGACCCAGGGCCGGTGCAGGGTGGCCTTGATGCAGTAGCGGACACTGCCATGTTTGCCTTCGAACGAGGTCACCAGGGTCCTGGGGAGGCAAGGGAAGGAGCTTCGCGGGGGCGAGATACAAACTCGCAAACAGGTGGGGCTATCCCTGACCGAGGGAAAGGAGACACACAGAGACTCTGGGGGCTCCCGGGGAAAGTCTTGGGCTCAGAGGCCCCCAGACACCCGGCACTGCAGTCACAGACCTGTCAAGGGCTGCTGGCTCGGGACTCCCCTACGATCCTACCCCGGAGGACTTACGGGGGCAGCTGGAAGCTGAATGGGAACTCATGGTGCCCAGGAGGCAGCGTCGTGGTCTCGCCGGTGTCTGCAGGTGGGAGTAAGAAGGGGCGACTCAGAGGCTGCGTGGGCGTCCCGGGGGTCCCGCCGTCGGGGTGGGGGTCCCCGACGCGTACCTGGCGCGAGCAGCGTGGCGCGGTGGCTCACGACCTCCACGCGCTCGCTGTAGCTCTGCGTGTACGCGGTGCTCGAGCCCGCGCTACGCGACTCGGTCCAGTGCACGTGGGCGCGGCCCTGCGCGCGCAGCCTCAGGGCCCCCACGCGTGCCGCGCCCGCCAGCTCCAGCAGCACGCGGCCCACCACGGCCTGGCCGCCGCTGAACACCGGCTCGGCGCCCGCGGTCGCGCCGTCCAGCTGCACCGCGAACGCTTTCACCTTGTCGAACAGCATCGTGCGGGGGCTGCGAACCCACGACGCGCACACCCTGGCCTCGAACCCGCGACTAGGCAGCCTCGGGACGTAGATGCTCCCTGCGCGCGCAGGCGCACTCACCCAGCAGCCCGGACAATCCCTGCGCCGCACCTCGGCGCCGCTTTTATACGGCAGGCCAGGGCGGGGCGAGACGGCAGCCCCGCCCCCGGAAGGGATCTCACCAATAGCGCGATGAGGGGCGTGGCTCCGCCCGGGCAAGGAAGAAAATAACAAACCCCCGAGCTCCCGGTGGGCTGCGCCCGACCGTCCCCGACCCGGGGGAGAAGCTGCAGTGCTGGGGCGGCCAGAGCGGGTCTCTCGCGGACCCCGGAAGTCAAGAGGGGAAACTGAGGCCCGGAGGCAGGGTCCAGGCCTGGGACTCAAGGCGCCTCCTGCCCGCGTTGAGGTGGGGCCCTGGTCCCGGAGACGCTTGAGAGCCTACAGCCCCCGGCCCGTCTCCCTCTGCGCAAACCGGGACGGGAAGGAAGGGGTGGGACCGCCCTCCACTCTGCGCCCGCTGCCCCCTCCGCCGGGTGACCCGGGGCAGGCGACAGCCTCTCAGAACCCCAGTTTCCACGTCTGTAGAGTCAGGAGAAAAATCAGAATCAGTGCCGATCTCGGAGGGTCGTGCCCGGATCACCGGACAGCCCCAGCTCCAACCCTGTGAGAGCCTCGCTCCAGAGTCACCAGCCGGTTCCCAACACGCAGTCCCTCGGTCGCGCCTCGGCACTTTCGCCTCAGCTGTTCCTCCCCCGACGCTCCCTTCCCAGCTTTCAGCCTCAGGCAAACTGCCACTCGCCCTTCAGCCCCTGTGCCTGCTCCGCCTGCTCCGGGCACCCCCGGCCCCTGTCCCCACACGGACAGAGCCAGTGCAGGGGACGCTCAGGCACCCCAGGTCCAGGGCTGCGGGGCGCCCTCCCCTTGGGCCTCAGTTTCCTTCGAGAAAAGCCACTCCGAGAATGTCTCCTGCTGGAGTGGCCTCCACGCGGTCTGTGGGTCGCCGGCGCTCTCTGGTGGTAGTGGGATGAGCAGCCGCTCGAACTATCCCCTTCCCCTGCCTTCCCTCTGGGCCTGGCTCAGGAGATCCTGGAACCCCCAAGGCCTTGGAGCCGTCAGTGAGGGGCGGCCATAAACAGACACAGTCACCTACAGAGCGTGATGGGGACCAGAACAGGGACGAAGAGGATGGACATGCAGTGATTAGCCTGGGAGAAGGCGCTTTGACACTGAAATGTGGGGTCCTTCACCCAGGGCCAACTGGATGCCACAGGAAGCACTGTAGACGCAGGAGGAGGAGGAGGATGTAGTGGCCCTAAGGGAACGGGACAAGGAGGCCACTATTGAGCCAGCGCCTCCCTCAACCCATTTCAGAGATGGACCTCCAAAGGCCCAGAGAGGGACGGGGCTTCGCCTGTGCTCACACAGCGTCTCCAAGCCTCATCCCTCCAGGAAGCCACTGATGAGTGTCTGGGGCCACTGTGGGGTGAGCATGGCCCCAGTATTTCTCTTGAGTCGCCGAGGAAAGAAAGCACTTCCTGGGGCCCTTCCTGCCCAGCCCCAAGCACTACGCTCTGCGGGTTTCCACTGTTGGGGAGGGGAGGGTGCCCCTCGCCTCTGTTCTGTTGTAACAAGCCTCCAAGGCTGCGGGCAGATCGTCTATTGCGCCCAGCGCTGGAAAAAGGGACCTGTTCGCAGTAGGAGCTGCCACCCGCCTCGCTCATTTTGCAGACGGGTATAGTGAGGTCGGCCTTCGCAGGGAGAAGTCTCCAGGGCGGCCCGGGGAGGCCAGCGTTCTCCCGCAGCCACACAGCAGGGCGCTGGTGCGCAGACTCGCTCCTTCTGTGGCCCCTGGCCCGCTCCTGACCCGCTGATGTGACCCCACCCTGTCCCTTCCTGCTCTGGGATGCATTCCACCCTCTCACCTGCAAACATCACCAGACACCCCCCGCCCAATCCCAGAGAAGAACGCATAGCTGTAGACACTGCGGGGTAAACTGAGGCGACGGCACTGGGTAGCACGTGAGATGGGGCCTTCTTTGGGAATCGAGGACACCAGGCCTGAGAGTAAGGGGGATCCGGGGGTCTAGAAGGGAGATCTCCCACTCTACCCCAAAGGCGTTCTCCGGACCCTGGATAGGAGGGTCCCCCTGCTTTGAAAGGGGTCTCCCCACCGCACAGCCTGGAGGGACCCGGACGCCCTAGGCAGCGGTTCCTTGTAATGGGGCTCCCGGCTTGGGGTGGGTGGGCATCCCAATGGGAGGGCCCAGAGTCTAGGCAGGGAGTCCCCCGCTCCTTGAGAAGGAAGGGTCACTTGACCTCAGAGGCTCTAAGTCGAAAGGCTCCCGGGTCCGGGAGAGGGGCGCCCAGACCTGGGGAGAGGGTCCCGGCCCAGGGGATCGTGGCTGGGGGGCGCAGGGCGGGCTGGAGGACGTCTCACCTCGAAGTAGCAGCTGCCGCCGCCGCAGGTACGTCTCGGCGGCCGCGTAGTCGCTGGACACGGCGTTCACGCCCACGCTGCGGCCCTCCAGCCAGTGCGTGGCCGCCCCGCCGCGCGCCGCCACCACCAGTGCTCGCACCCGCAGCGGCGCCGCCGCCTCCAGCAGCACCCGGCCCCACAGCCGCTCCCCGCCGCGGTACGCGCCGCCCGGGCCCCGCGCCAGCTCCAGCGCGAAGCTGCGCACGGCCCCCGGCCGCATGGCACGTGGCGGGGACGGCGCGCCCGGCGGGGGACACGGCCGGGACGCGCAGCGCCGGGCGCACTGCGCGAGCGGGTCTCAGCGCTCCTTTCTCATAGTCCGGGTAGTCCCGGAGCTTCCTCCCGTCCCTGCTAACTTGTGCCGGCGCCGGGAGGGCGCGTGCTCTGCAAACTTCCTAGTCCTCTGCGTCCGTTGACGCGCCGGGGCCGCTGGGGACGTGTCGCCTGCGTGCCCACGCTGTTGACTTTGCAGTTCCCCGGAGCGGGCGGGCCCTGTTTTGTAGGGTCGGCGCTGTTGAGTCAGAGGCAGGCGGGGCGGATGTGGCGGCCGCGGCGTCTACGGCGCTGTCTGTGGCCTCATACATCCCCCGCCGCCACCAGGGACCTTTGGCCGGGCACCGCTCCAGCCTGCGCTCTGGTCTCCCTGTCGCCTCACGGCTGTGTCCCAGACACTCCAACCTCAGGTCTCCCTCCTGGCTTTCGCACTGGCTGCTCCACTGCCAGATCCGTCCCCCACCCTTCCCATCCACGCTCCAATGTCACTTCCTCAGACCGCCCCCCCTTACCTCTGGCCTTGTTTCTTTATGGCTCCAGTGGCTGTGTTTTGACTGTCAGGTGCCCTGTTCTCCTTCCAGGCCCAGGAACTACCACTGGGCACAGAGGGGACACCGAGAGACGTTCCTTAACTGAGCTGTGAGCTTCCACCCCGCGGGAGAGACCCTGTCCCTGCCAGGCCTCAGTTTCCCCAGCCAGACAGCGGAGCTGGTAGAAAGCTTATGAGGAGGCCCCGCTGACTCCCACGTAAGCCCGCCGTAGGGGAAGAGCATTTAATGAGCACCTACCAGTTGCCTGGCCCTTTCTATGCGGTTCTGGTTGAATCGACTGTCACTCCTATCCTACAGATGACACCACTGGGACCCCCAGAGGGGCAGCCACTGCCCAGAGGCACCCAGTGGTCGTGGAGTCAGAACTTGAGCCCAGGTGTGACCGGGGCCCTGGAGCATCCTCAGACCCTTCCTGTTGTTGGGTGCGAGCACACAGCCGTGGCATGGCTATCTCCCGGAGCCAGGGCACCGATGGCCTTATCAGAAGGTGCCAGGGTTTGGTGCTCCCCAGCGGAGCCCAGATTAGTCTCCCAGAAGCCAGGCCTCCCTCCCCACCCGGGGCTCAGCACCTGCCAAGTGCCCACTGCTCCCATCTGCCCCCAAGCCCAAGGCCGGAGGAAGCTTCCTGATTCTGTTATACTTGTGTGCACCCCCCGCCCCCGGCCCACACCCAAGCCTGCCCGGGTGGGATCTCTCTAAGCCCAGGATGGCACCACATACCCTGTGGACCCCCCTCCGGTTCAGTCCTGGCTCCAGCACTCTTGGCTGTGTGGCCCCAGGCAGGCAGCTTCGCTTCTCTGAGCCTCAGTTTCCCTCCGCCCTACCCAGGTCAGGCTCCCGTGAAGAGTCAGTGTGGTCACTGACATCACCTTCCCTGTATACAGCAGGTGCTTAATACACATCCAATGAAAACAGAATGACCCTCCTCACCCAGGTCGCCTCCCCCACTGGACTGAGACCCACGGGCCCTGCGGGAGGCTGGCACACAGTGGGGTGTCATCAGAGCCGGTGGTCCAAGGGGAGGGATGTTCCCATTACCCACTGTTAGCCGCCGCCTCCTCGCCGCCAGGCCTGGCCACGCCCCTGCAAGGCCCCTCTGTCAGCGCCAGGTGGAGCCGGCAGATGTCCTACCAGGCTGGGACAATGATGGGGACAGGCCTCCATCGTGGTGCCCTGGGCTGGGCGTCCACATCCGTCCGGTGTCCCCTGGCCACGCACAACAGGCAGCCACTTGGTGGGTCCTGCTTTATTCAGAACTAGCAAGGACCCCTCCCCGCTGCTCCATGCCCACCGGGGGCCTGGGGAGAGTCGGGCATGCTGGGTGACCAGAGGAAGCTCCGGGCTCCCCTGCCCTCGCCTGTGGTCCAGCCCTGCCCTCTGTCCGGGCGGGGAGGGCAGGCCCCAGTCCACTGAGCCCAACTCAGCTTCGGCTTCTTGAACTCCAAGAGGCACCACTGTACAGGGCTTCCCGGAGGAGGTGGCCATACGATGGCCAAGATTTAGGGGTCCGGTGGCGGGCAGGGCCGTCACCCGCAGTCCGAGGGGGCCACGGGCGCCCATCGGCATGGGGGGCTCCGGGCTGCCTGGTCTGGGAGGCCGGAGCCGGGCCGGGGAGGCAGGGGCGGTGGGGGCGGGCGTATGGCTTGGGCGATGAGGCCAGGCAGGGCCTGCAGGGAGGCACCCAGCGCGTCCAGGCGGCTTTCCAGGGCAGCCAGGCGGGCCTCGAGCTCCTCGTGCTGGGCGTGCAGCTCCGACACAAGGTCGTACATGACGCTCTGGGTCTGCCGGAGACAGAGAGGGTCGGAGAGAGGGGCGGGTGAGTGAGAGAGGGAGGGATGAGAGAGAGAGAGACAGCTGACAAGCCCAAGTTGGGTGGGGGGTGCTAAAGGGACCCAAGCAAAGGGCGGCTGGGACGACACCCCCAGCCCCGCAGGTCTCTTGCTGGAGCCCAGAGAGAATGAGTGAGGAGAAACAGGCCTTGAATGCCAGGCTCAGGGCCGGCAGGCCTGGGGAGGGCCAAGGGACGTCCTGGGGCGGGCGGATGTGGCCTCAGCTGCCCTGGGTGGGGGGTGAACTGGCCAGAGGGATATGAGTGGTGCCCAGAGACCTGGGGTGGGGGGGTTCCAGGCTGATGTTCCTCCAGGCTGGGGACAGGAGGGGCTCTGGATGTGGTCTAGGAGGAGGACGAGGGGGGGTCCTGGCTCGGCTGTGAACGGCCCCCACCCCACATTAGGCTAGCGGGGGACAGGAGCCTGATGAGAGAGGTGACCACCCTGAGGATCTGACCCAGCCACAGACCACGAGCATGACAACCACAACAGTTCCTGTGATAGCAGCCAGAGGGGCGTCCCCACCCCCTCGATGGCTCCCCATGACCCTGCGAGCCTGGCCAGGTGGGCCAGGGAGGCCGCCACACGGGGACAGCCCCAGGCGCATACGCCGCTCTGGCCACCAGGTGGCGCTAAAACATCGCTGACCGCCGGTCACCAGCCCCGGGGCCGGAGCACAGCGCCCTGGGCTGAGACCCATGAGACACCCGCACCCCCCGACACCTGGCGTGGTGGCACGAGACAGGAGGACGCGCCCACCACAGCCCCTCCGTGCTTCTCTCACCCCTAGTCCGTCCCTTCCAGCCGCCGCGCCTTCGCCCAGGCTGGCCCCCTCCCCGGTGAGCAAACAGCTGAGCTCACCGCAGCCCGCCTCAGGTGGCCACAGTCCCTAGGGCCAGAGGGTGACACCGGCCCTCCCATAGTGCCTTATTATTATTAGAAACAGTGGGTCTCCCTGTGTCACCCAGGCTGCAGTGCAACGGCGTCATCACAGCTCGCTGCAGCCTCCACCTCCTGGGCTCACTCGATCCTCCCGCCTCGGTCCCTGAGTAGCAGGGACCACAGGCGTGCGCCGCCGCGCCCGGCTGAATTTTCTGTTTTTTTGTAGAGATGCCTTTTGGTATGTTGTTCAGACTGATAAATTTATTTTTTAGACTTAGAATATATACACTTTATTTTTGTCAGAGAGAGAGAGAAATATTAAATCAGAAACCTTGGATAGCATTATAATGTCATCTTAGGCCCAGCGCGTGGCTCACACCTGTAATCCCAGGACTCTGGGAGGCCGAGGCAGGATGATCGCTTGAGGTCAGGAGTTCGAGACCAGCCTGAGCAAGAGCCAGACCCCGTCTCTACTAAAAATAGTAAAAATTAGCCGGGTGTGGTGGTGGCACCTGTACTCCCAGCTACTTGGGAGGCTGAGGCAGGAGGATTGCTTGAGCCCAGGAGTTTGAGGCTGCAGTGAGCTATGATGACACCACCGCACTCTAGCCCGGGCAACAGAGCAAGACTCTGTCTCGGAAAAAAAAAAAAATTAATTTCAACCTTGTTAAATTAAAAACAGTAGAAGCCCCATATAATCCAATCCAATTAAAGACTTACTTCAAAGAAGCCTTTGTTAAATG
Source organism: Indri indri (assembly GCA_004363605.1). NCBI lineage: Eukaryota > Metazoa > Chordata > Mammalia > Primates > Indriidae > Indri > Indri indri. Next base: position 19,749 of record RJWJ010006171.1, read on the forward strand.
TACTTTGTGATGAATTATACCCCCGCGATGAAGAGGTTTAAATAATTTTTTAAAATTCAAATTTCAATCATCTAACTAATAGAAGTGTGCCGCAGTGGCCCAAATTATAATGTGTTATTTGCAGCTCACACTGAGGTTTTCAAAGGCGTTTTCTATTTGTATCTTTTGTCTCACAGGACATCAAATTCATGGGCCCAGGATTTCTGCACGCCCTAGCACGGCGCCCGTTCGGCTGGAGCTGGCCCTGAACAACACCGGTCTGAACCGCTCGGGTCCACTGCCACTCCTGAGACAGCGAGACCAACCCCTCCTCCTCCTCCTCCTCCGCCTACGCAACGTGAAGATGACGAGGGTGAAGACCTTCACGATGATCCACTGCCACTTAAGGAATAGTAAATGTATTTTCTCTTCCTTATGATTTTCTTAATAACGGTTTCTTTTCTCTCTAGCTCACTGCATTATAAGCACACAGCATATAATACATTTGACATACAGCCTATGTGCTGCTTGGCTGTTTATGCTATCCGTAAAGTTTCTGATCAACCACAGGCTATTAGGAGTTAAGTTTTGGGGGAGTCAAAAGCTATATGCCGATTTGGGGGGTCTACACTCCTAACCCCCTCATTGTTCAGGGGTCAACTGTATTTCTTCGGGGCTCTAGAATATGTTTTTCCTTCTGTAAGATTCTTTCCAAATTAAATTTATTGTAGGTGAATATTAAATTATATCCCATTGATTGATGACGAGGGGACTGAGTCCAAAATGCGTTAGGTATTAGGAGGTAAAACAGAATAGGACTCAACTTTTTCTAAAGATAAGATTAAATTAGCCTTGGACCGATGAATAGATCAGGGGATGTAGCCACTGAGCAAAAGCTCATTTAAGAGCTACTTATAGAATGCATGTCATCTGTCAGAAGGGGGTTCAGAAGAGTGTGTCAAACATTCTCAGGGCAGCCAGGCATGGTGGCTCGCGCCTGTAATCCCTGCACTTTGGGAGGCCAAGGTGGGAGGATCAATTGAGGCTATGAGTTCAAGACTGGCCTGGGCAACATAGCAAGACCCTGTCCCTAAAAAAAAAAAAAAAATTAAATTAAATTCTTAAGAGCTTGACTAACTACAATGGGTCAAATGATAGATATTCCAATAGATGAATTTTAAAAGTGGGGAAAGATTTGATATTAGAATCAACAAACAGATCTGTGTATAACACAAACTGATTTCTTCCCAAGCTCTTGCAATCAACTTTAATTTCCTGAGATATGCTTAATTGCAATTCAAATGAGCTCTCTGCCAAGGCTATCATTTGAATTTGCACCCATAGCAAAGGAGTTTTGTTTTTCTCCTCTATTTTAGAGCTTGAATGGAGATAATATACCTAAATTTAGAAGTACCTCTTCAACCATGTAGCCCCTTAATTATATATTCTTACTAAAACTATTTTATTAGAGACTAAAACTTATATTTATTGTAGAGATGGGGTCTTGCTCCGTCGCCCAGGCTGCAGTGCAGTGGTGCGATCATAGCTCACTGCAGCCTCAAACTCCCGGGCTCAAGCAGGACTACAGGCGCCACCACCACGCCTCGCTAATTTTTAAGATTTTTTTGTTTTGCAGAGCTGGGGTCTCACTCTGTTGCCCAGGCTGGTCTCCAATTCCTAGGTTCAACTGATCCTCCTGCCTCAGCCTCCTGAAGTGATGGGATTACAGGGGTGAGCAACCATGCCTGGCCTCCAAATTTTCAAAGTAAAAAGCAGCTGCCAATGTTAAAAAACAAAGATTTTATACGCAGATGTAGATTTCTAGTGTCTCCCTCACAATCGAGGCCTCTGGCTGCAGACGACCCTTGTTCCCTCCCCCAGCAGGAGCCGGCCCCGTCCCCATCCCCCCCGGGGCCCCACCTGCCCTACCTGCCCACATGGCTCACCTTGGCCAGGTCGGCGATCGTGTTGGCCTGGTCGTTCAGCTTCCCCTGCTCGATCTTCACGCTCCGGAGCCTGGGGACACGGCGGGGGGGGGGGGGGAGGCAGGGGCGGGGGTCCTTCATGCACCCGGCCAGGGTTACCTCGTGGGACATGCACTGAGGCTCAGGCTCCCTGTGGGCCGTTCCTTCCCGGCTGCCGCCCACACTGCCCACGGGCGGGTCACATCCGCACGGCTGGCCGGACTCAGAGCCAGCCCAGGAGGCTGCAGCGACCACAGGGCAGACGCGAGCCTGCCTGCCTCTCAGGCTGGGCGTGGCGCACCCTGAGTGCGCCCCTTGCCCTGTGATCACCATGCACCCCCAAGCTCCCAGCCCCACCAACCGCCCCAGGAGGAGACTTACTTCTGAGCCCTGGCATGACCCAGCGGAGCAGGAAAAAAAATCACAAGGCAATTTTAATCGCAGCGCAGCTGGGTGGCACATGCCCACCCCTGCCCACCGCCGACTGCATCACCCCAGGGCCGAGCTGGGCGCCCCGGGTCGCCGAGGGGCTGCTCTTGCTCTGTGGAGGGGCCCAGCCCCTTGGGGACGCGTCTGTCCTCTGCCCCCTCCTCCAGCAGGGTCCACACAGCCCTGGCCAGGCCCCACTGTGTGCCAGCCAAGCCCGTGCCAGGCACCTGGCCCCTGAAGTGGCGTTTTGTTCAGAAAACTATGCCCATGCCGTCTCCCAAGGGGACAGCTGAGGCCCAGAGGGGCAGAGCCACGGCCCATCAGCACCCTGGCGGGATTTGAACCCACACCCGATACTTGGCCTCAGCACTCTTGGTCTCTGGACAGCTGCCCACGGGGGAACACGCCTGCTCACAGGTGCCTCACACCCCAATCCCAGCACACCCAGGCTCAGCCCCTGTGTGCCCCCATGTGACAGATGCCCAGGGAGGGCCCTCAGAGGATCCAGCTCTCTGCCCCGCCCCCAGGAAGGCCCAGTCTGGAAAGTTGGAGGTGAGTACAGACACCCCCAGCCCCAGAGGTGCTGGAGGCTGGGCTGCCCTGGGGAGAAGGGGGCCTATTGAGAAGCCCGGACATGCCTTTCATGAATTGTGCTCCCCAAAAAGATATGCTGGCATCCTACCCTGCTGCCTGGGCTGGAGTGCAGTGGCGTCATCACAGCTCACTGCAGCCTCCAACTCCCGGGCTCAAGTGATCCTCCTGCCTCAGCCTCCCGAGTAGCTGGGACTACAGGTGCCACCACCACGCCTGGCTAGTTTTTCTACTTTTTGGTAGAGAAGGGGTCTCGAACTCCTGGCCTCAAGCGATCCTCCCACTGCGGCCTCCCGGAGTGCTGGGATTACAGGTGTGAGCCACCGTGTTGGCCATTTTTTTTTTTTTAACAAGTATGGATCCTTGCCAACAGAATGTGACCTTATTTGGAAACGAGATCTTTGCAGATGTAACCAGGTTAAGATGAGGTCATTAAGGAGGGCCCTAATCCAGGGTGACTGGGGTCCCTGTAAGAAGGAGCGAGGAGGACACAGACACACACAGGAAGATCGCATGAAGACGACGGCTTGGGGCGCTGCCCCTACAGGCCAAGCAACACCTGCGGCTGCCGAGCCAGGACAGGGGCAAGGAGCAGATCCTTCCCTGGCACCTTTGCAGGAAGCACAGCCCTGCGACATTTGATCTTGGACTTCTGGCCTCCAGGACTATGAGACAATAAATTCTGTTGTCTTAAACCACCCAGTTTGTGGTCCTCCGTTATGGCAGCCCTAGGACACTAACACGACTCCCCAAACCCACACTGCGCTCCTTGGTCTGTCTCCTCTGGGACCATTTCTCTCTATTTTACTGGAGGCTCATACAATGCTCCCATCATGGGACCCTCCAGCTCCAGAATATGCTGTGGCTCCCTTGTGCTGGCAGATGGGGCCTCCAGCCTCCCTGGCACCATGCCCATCCCCACCTCCCCACCTTTGCCCAGGCCGCGGCTGCTCCTTGGTATGCCTGCCCAGTCCCAGCCACCTTCAGGTCCTAGTGAAATTCTTACAGGGCCACTTTTTTGGGTGGAGGTGTAGGAAGGTTTAAGGGTGAGTGAGACAGTTCGGCCCTGGGACGAAGGGACACAGATAAGTTACAGAGCAGGTGCCTTCCCCCCAGACCCCGTTCATCTCAATCCCTACCCTCCCTCTTCCCCCAAACAAACTTCTGGACCATCCCTTGGGGCAAGGTCCAGGTCGAGGCCACGTCCGTGTCCCCTATGCCTGGCACACTGGTTGGTGCAGGGAATACCTGTGGAATGACCACGAACAACAATGCCAGTTTCCATTTCTAGAAAACACAGTGTAGCAGGTGCGGGTGAGGGCCCAGGTCACCCCATCATGTTCAATCCACATCGCCCCCACTTTGTAGATGAGAAAACGAAGCTCAGAGCAGGGCGGTCACGTGTGCGGGCCCCACAGTTGGAGGTAGCAGAGCTCAGACTGGGCTCAGTGGTCAGTAAACGACTCTGGGAAGATCACGAGAGTCCTTGCCCACAAAGGCCCCAGGGTTTTGTGAGGTGATAGGACTAACGCTTGGGCATAGTGAAGTCAGATAAGTGAGATACTGGTCCCTCTCCCTGATTTTCAGGTGGTGGTGGAACCAGAGGCAAGATGTAGGAGTTGGGGTCGCCATGGGTTACCAAGCGCTCGCTCTGTGCCGGGGCTGTGCATTTCCATACAGTATCCCATTTAAACCTCCCTGTAGTGCTGCGAACCAGGGGCTGCCATCATCAGAAATCAATCCAATGTGAATGGCAAACACAATAAATGTAAACGGACTAAACTCTGTAGTTAAAAGACAAGGATGGTGAGGGGCACAAGGACACGTTTGCGATAGATGGATCTGTCCGTCACCCTGACTGTGGTGACAGTTTCATGGGTGTACACATATATTCAAACAGACCAAACTGCACACTCCAATAGGTGCCATTGACTGTATGTCAATTATACTCCAATAGGGCTATTTTTAAAAGACAAGCAAAAAATAATTAAACATAATTTTTTAAAAACCCAGCTGGCCAAGCCTCCCCTCCCATAGCCTGTTCTCCTCTGTGGTCACATCCCTTTACCCTGTTCCCGGTAGACCTGGCAGCTGGGCTCTCCGGCTGTACCCTGCAGTGCCCCTGACCCAGCCCCCACCTCCATGGCTCATGCTGGGGTTCTCCACATGGCCTCTCGTCTCTGGCCTGTGCGGGCAACTCAGTTATCTTCCGGCCATGTGAGTGCAGACTCTAACACCTTCTCTCGCCTTTCCAACTGAGTCTGGCCTGGGAGCTCTCAGGGCAGGGCGCCATTCGATTCACCTAAGGGAGGCCGGCAGAGGACGTGGAGGGGCTAACGTCTGCTCGGCAAGTTGCGAATGGAGTTTTCCACAATGTGAAAGACAGGAAACCCTGGGCACGTTCTGGAAAGCACCTAAAAACATGCTTTTACATTTTAAGTCAGGTACCACGTACCTGAACTGTAATTTACATTTAAATGCCCCCACCACAGGATTTCGAGCTGTTTAAATTCTACACTGGGCTCTGCCCTGCAGTCCCATATATGGCTACCGAGCACTTGAAATGCGGCTAAAGACTAAATAAAAACATGCTGTAAGTATGAAATATACACTGGACTTTGATGATTTAGTACAAACATTTTTTTTTTTGAGACAGGGTCTCCCTCTATCACCCAGACTAGAGTGCAGTGGCATCATCACAGCTCACTGCAGCCTCAAACTCCTGGGCTCAAGCGATCCTCCTGCCTCAGCCTCCCAAGTAGCTAGGAATATATAGGTGCACACCACCACGCCCAGCTAATTTTTCTATTTTTAGTAGAGACGGGGTCTCGCTCTTGCTCAGGCTGGTCTTGAACTCCTGACTGCAAGGGATCCTCCTGCCTTGGCCTCCCAGAGTGCTGGGATTACAGGGGTGAGCCACTGCACCCAGTCCAGTACAAACATTTTTTTAAAATATCTCATTAATGATTTTTAAAATATTATTCACATGTTAAATAATACTTTGAGTATATTAGATTAAATAAATATATTAAAATTTATATCACTTGTGCTTTTTTTTTTTTTACTTTTTTAAAATGTGGCTATAAGAACATTTAAAGCTATGTAAGTTGCTCACATGATAGTCTAGTGGGCAGCACAGTCATCGGTATATTATGGACTGCGGGTCAAATTCAGCCAGTTGCTGTCTTGGAAAATCAAGTTTTATCGGAACACGGCCATGCCCATTCAGCCCCACTGCTTTCCTGCTACGACAGCACAGAATTGAGTAGTTGGAACACAGACTGTCTGGCCCGTAAAGCCTGCAATATTTACTATCTGGCCCTTTGCAGAAAAACTTTGCCAACTTTTGCTACACATTGGACTCATCCGAGGAACTTAAATCTCAGGTCAGGGTGCATCTCAGACTCAACTGTATCTGGTACTGGGTGTGGCCCGTGGGATTTTATAAAACCCCCCCGGGTAACTCAATGAGTAGCTAGGGATATTAAATACATATTAAATAATTTTCTGGGAAAAGGAACAATGAAGGAAATCAATTTAATTTCTAATTATCCCACATGATCCTATATCAAGCCACAAATTTAATTCTCAGCTTCCTCACAGCCAAAGCAAAAAGGGGAAATTGCTTCAAAGTCTAAAGGGTAAAAATCATTTTGGTTATTCCAGAGAATAAAACAGGCTTCCTGCCGCTTATTCTGGGTGGCGTCTGTGGTGCCTCAGAGCCCACCGCTGCCTCCGTCTGACAACCCTCCCATCCCGCTCAGCGCGGAAGCTGCAGGCCCCAGTCAGCGAGGCCACGCCGAGCTTCGAGGGCTGCTCCGCACTGGGCAGACACAGAAACGTGAGCTGGAAAGGTGCTGGACTTACTGATGGATGGCTTGGAGGAACTTACGCTGGTGTTTCCGAACCCGGGCTTGGTCCGGCTTCTTCACCAGCCTGGTATGTTTGTGGATGAGCCACGTCTCCCTGAGAACATTAGCAGCGGCATTTTTTACCTGGGGCCAGAAAAAGAACAATTCCTCAGGGTAGGTACAAACCCACAGAAGGCTCTAGAAACTTCTGGAAGCTTCCAGAAACCTCTGGAAACCCCCAGAAATGCCTAAGGTGCCTGGACTATAAGGCGGGGGGCGGGGGGGGGTCATGCTTGCGCATCCACGTATGTGCAGTGTGTATGTGCGTGTGCCTGACACATTTACGTCACGCACCGCGGGCCGCACTGCTGCTGTGCACCCACAAATGTTAACTCAGTGAATGTGCACATGCCGACATCTCCCTCATTTTAAATGTGGGGAAACTGAGGCACAGAGCAGTCAACCTGCCGAGGTCAGAGAGCTGGCCCCACGCCTCTTGCTGTGTGGCCTGCAGCTGGATGTGACCGGGTACACAGGCGGACACCTGCGGTCATTGTCCGTCTCTCTGTGCACGGCTTACAGATGGGCGCGTGGGTGGCAGAGCCAGGACAGTCTTGAACGGGGTAGTATGATGACCAGTGGGTCCGGGGGAAGGCAGGGAGGGTCTGCCCTTGCTGATGAGTGGGGGAAGTGGCCATGGCAGGAGCTGGGGTCCTTACCCGCTTGGTGAGCTGAGTGTCCATCATGAAGTTGTGCACGTGCTTCTCAGCCTTGGTGAGCTCCAGCTTCCGGGCCACCACGGCCACTACGAGCGCCGTGCAACCAGCTCCCTGCGTGCAGGGTGGAGGGGCACATCAACATTCTGCTCGAGGTTGCTCTCTCCTCCGGGAAGCCCGCCCTGATCTCACCCTCCCCGTTACCCTGGGATCCTGCAGGGCCAGTGGGTCCCATCTGCCGAGCTCACAGACTCCCAACCCTGTTTGCTTCGTATCCATGAAACACCCGCAGAGCGAGCGTGTCTCACAGATTAGCTCACCCGACCCCCAACAACTCCAAGAGGTAGGACCATTCTTATCGCTGCTGGGGAGAGGGGTAAACTGAGGCTCAGAGATAAGAAAGCGACAAGAAACGTGCAGGCACAGTCGAGGCCAGTGACCGCAGCGGTGGGAGCATTGGCCAGTGTTCCCGTCGAGGCTTAGGGGTCTTGGTGACAGCAGACAGAAATGGGGGACCTGACGCGCCACCGAGAAATAATGGGGGCCAGTGAGCCTCAGACACCCAGAAGGCACCATTGGCCCTGGGAGAGTCGGGGAGGTGGGCGCTCCCCGAGGAACCGTGTCTCAGTTCCAGACCAGGAGGAGGGGCTTGAGAGGGCCCGGAAGCTGTTCTCACGAAAAGCCCTGTTGACGGGGACAAAGTGACGTGCCAGAGACCTGCGTGTAGAATACTACGCAGCGAGGAACAGCATGGACGCCGGCTCCGCACGGCAGCGCTGATGTGCCGCGCAGACGCTGCGTCGCGTGAGACACAACAGGTGACAGCACAAAGCCAGACGCAGACCCCAGCACAGCCGCTTCCTGTGGGACCGTGGGCTGGACACAGAAGAACTAGCGTTCTGGAAGGAGCCACCACCTAGCAGCCCTGTCGCAGACGGGGAACATGGCTTTTCCGTTCTGCACGGGGCTCTCTGGGTCTGGAGTTGTCATCTTATCTGGGTGGTGACATTTGTTCATTTGTAACGGCCATCCCTGTCACATGGGACGTGGGGACTGGGGTCAATCTTTAGGTTTCAGATCTTCGACTCTCAGATGGAATGAAGCCAAATAATGTAAGTGGAAGTGTTGTGATGGCATTGAACTAAAAAAAACGGCTGCGTCAGCCTGGCCACGAGAGGGAAGGACCGATGGGGGCCAGAGGAGGGAGTGGCCCCTTGGCTGAGTCCAGACAGGAGGGGCGGGAGGACCAGAGAGGACAAGGTGGAGGGGACGGAGCCACGCTGGCCATGGCATGGAGAGGGAGGGAGGGAGGGACCTGCCTGCCTGGGACAGCTGCCCCTTCCAGGAGGGTGGCCTCTGGAGATGGTGACAACCAGGGACAGTCTTCGTGCAGCTATAAAGGAGGCAGGACTGAGCCACTGAAAGGCAGCCTGTCCCCCAGGAGGGAGGACTCACGGGACACAAAGAAAACTATGGCAGGGGCAGGGCGTGGTGGCTCATGCCTATGATCCCAGCACTTTGGGGGGCCAAGGCAGGAGGATTGCTGGAGCCCAGGAGTTCAAGACCAGCCTGGACAACACAGCAAGATCCCGTCTCTACAAAAAATTTAAAAATTAGCTAGGCATGATGGAGTGCACTTGTAGTCTCAGTTACTCAGGAGGCTGAGGCAGGAGGACTGCTTGAGCCCAGGAGTCAGAGGTTGCTGTGAGCTAGGCTGACGCCACTGCACTCTACCCAGGGTGACAGAGCGAGACCCTGTCTTGAAAAGAAAAAAAGAAAACTATGGCAGGGACAGTGTTTGTCATATTTTTTCAAGAACTAACAAGCCTCTCTGTGCTTAGAAAAGGAAGGACACACTCCAGGCAGTGGCGCAGGGTCGTCGCTGGGAATGGGACCAAGTTGGTTTCTTTTGACCCATTGGGGTTTGCTGATTTTCTGTGGATGACCTCCGATCTCCCACCCTGGTGGCGGAGGCATCGGGAACAGGGACGTCCCCATGCTCCTCTGCCCTGCGCCCCCACTGTTATTGACTGGGGTGGGGGTGGAGTGCAAACTAAAGAAGGCCAGACAGGGAGAGGAGTTCTTGACCTGTGCATCCAACGGCTCATAATCCAAAACATGGAACAAGCGTTTGTGTGCATGAAACACCCTTGGAGATAAAGAAGGTTCTGGAAGGGGCCGGCGCCAGACGTCCAAGGAAGCCCATATCCACCGAAGGCAGACTTGACAGGTCTCGGGGGGAGATGGGGTGCTCCCTGAGCCCACTGAGTCACACGAGACAAACTTTACACTGTGGAGACTCGGGGGCACCCCAAAAGTCAGCCAAGCATGGAGATTTGGGCTGGGGAGGGCACAGCCCAGAGGGTATTGGCAGGGTGTCCACAGCATTCTCCTTGCCTTGCCCTGGATCCCAGGGCTGTGAATAAACCGGGCTGTGGAGAATAAAGGAGTGATGATGACACTCTACTCAGAGTGGACCACAGCTTCTGGCTGCCAGGCACCGTGGGGGCTGTATATTGGGGCTGGAAGGCCCACAGGAGACGTCCCAGGAAACATGTGGGCGCCGCTGCCCTGGGAATCAGAGGAAAGGAGCAGGGCTGGGGAGGGAGGGGCTGAGGCAAGGAGGGATGCAGCTCTCGCCATGGAGTGAGCTCCCCGTCAGCGGGGGGTGTGCAAGGGCTGGTGGAGCAGGAGGCTATCTGGGCCTCCCGGGCTGTGTGCACGGGCCCTCGCCCTTACCATGATGCCGGTGAGCAGGCACACGCCCTTGCCGCAGTAGGTATGGGGCACCATGTCGCCGTAGCCAATGGACAGGAAGGTGATGGAGATGAGCCACATGGCCCCCAGGAAGTTGCTGGTCACCTCCTGCTTGTCGTGGTACCTGAGGGGAGCCAGTGAGGGGGGCGCTCGGTCAGTCCACAGGTCCCTCTGCCGCCACCACAACCCCGGGCCAGGGCTGGGACTGCTGCACTGCGGGGTGGGGGCGGGGTGGCCGCAGGCGAGCTGGGGGTGCTTGGTGCCTGGGCAGCCCCTGGTCCCTCTGGGGGCGCGGGGCACACACACCCTCTCCCCCTGCACCCCTTCCGAACTTGAGGGAGCACACGATCCCCCTCTCAAAGACAGACACACAGACGAATGGGGAGACAGGCGGCCACAGCGCCAGAAGCAGCAAGGAGTGGAGGTGAGGATTCAGGTCAGACACTAGGAAGAACTTCCCCAGCCAGTGCTGAAGACTAGAGACAGGAGGCTGGGGGACTGCACCCCAGGACTTCACATTGAGGGGAACACAAGTGCCCCCAATGCCAGCGGGCAGCTACTTTGGCACTATGGAGAGGCCTGGGGCTATATTTTGGTATCTAGGGGGACAGGCCCCCAGGCCTCAGAAATGGCACAACTTTGTCCTGGTCACAGCCAGGCCTGGGACCCCGGCCACAGGGGCTACAAAGAGGTTCTCCCTGTGGCCAGCCAGGCTAGAGGCCGAGGGGTTGGTGTGGGCCTGGTGGCGGCTGGAAGACCTGTGCCTGCGCAGCCCCCAGCCCCAAACCCCTGTGGGGGCCTGGCCTTCTCTGGCCTGGCGTCCAGCTCGGGGAGGTGAGCGCGGCCCTTCCAGACAGCCCTCTGCTTCCCAGCACTCGGGTCGTCCGAGCCCCAGCCACCGTGCAGAGCACTAGCACCCCTGGGGGGTTCGAGGTCAGAGGCCTACCGGGGTGGCACAGAGGTGGACCCTGGCCCGGCCAGAATAGGGGGAACTTCGGGGAAGCGGGTGACAGAGCCCACGGCAGGGCTCGGGGCAGGGCCTGGAGGGGAGCAGAGGGGGAGCCGCCCTGCAATCGGTGGTCTGGGGGTCCCTGCCCCTGTGAGGGTCAGACGTCATTCCAGCCCCTCCAGTCTGGGCCTCTCGGCTGCCTGCTGGGTGGGGCCCAGGGACCGAGCCCCACCTTCCGCGGAGGCCTCTGAGCCCCAAGCTGCCCCACCCCCAGGAGGCAGGAGGAGCAGGGCCCCTAGCAGGTGGGCGGGTGAGCCCCCAGCCTGGCGGGAGCTATGGGGGGCCGCGGGGCCGCCCAGGAGCAGGAGCGGGGAGGCATGCGGGCAGGGGGCGCGGAGAGAGGCAGGAGCGGGGGCTTCAAGCGCTGTCGCGGGGCTCGGAATTTAGGATTGGCTGCCCGCCGGCCCTGCCCCGCTCCCCGCCCCCGGCTGGGGCAGAGCCCTGCAATCACCCGGCCTGGACCTCGAAGGGGAGCCCCCTCCGGCGCCCCTGGCCCCAGGCCTGACCCTGCCCTGAGGGGTGGGGAGGTGCTCAAGGAGACCCGTGTGCCCCTGGCGGCAGGCCGTGAGCGCAGGCCTCGGGGGAGGACAGGTGAAGGGTGAGGACAGGGCGCTGGGAGCAGGGGTCCAACCAGGGATCCCCCGGGACCCCTCTGGGGACTCGCCCAGCTGGGCACAAGGCAGACAAGGCATCTCCCACGCCCTGCCAGGCCCTCCCGTCTCTGGAAACGACCAGACATCAGGCCCCCAGGCAAGTCCCTTCCCTCTCAGAGGCTCAGTTTCCTCATCTGTAAGATGGGCCGAGGTTCTCAAGTCTGGGCCAGTTTTCCTTCGCTCTAGACCTGTTGCACTCTCAGGAGGATCCATCCAAGCCCCCCAGGCGTGGGAGCCAGCTGCCCACACGGGTCAAAGCGAAGCCCCCCTTCCTTCATCACCCGCGCCCCGCCCGCCTTCGGAGACAAGGCCCCCGAGGCTCAGAGGAGATGCCCCGTGGGCCACGGCCTGACAGCAGCTGCCTCCCTCAGCCCGGGCCTGTCCTTGCTGGCTGTCCGAGCCCACCCTGTCCCGGGCCGGCCTCCCTGTGTCCCCCCTCTCATGGCAGCTAATCTTAAATTCCTGGCGGGCGGGATGGAGGCGGTGGCAGCTCTGCACACACAGCCGGGTGGAGAGTGGGACTCACATGTTTTCCCTAAAGTCCGGCGGGGCAGGCAGAGGGGAGAAGGAAAGCCGGTTAAACGTAGGGGGCGGGGGGCAGAGGAGCATGGGGGCGTCCCTGTTCCCACTGCCTCCGTCACCAGGGCTGGGCGGGAGACCGGAGGTCAGCATCCCGGAGAGTGGAGGGGCCGCAGGAGGAGGAGGAGTGTGAGACCCCTGGGGCGGGCTGGGGAGAGAGCAGGGGTCCCTCCCCAGGTGGGGGTGGCTGCGGACACAGGGCCGGAGTCCCCAGGGACGGCACGGGCGGCGGGGGTCCCGGGCGCACCTCTCGCAGACGCGCACGGTCCAGGCGGCGACGATCCAGGAGGAGATGCTGAAGACCAGCAGCACGGTGCCGGGGCAGACGGTCATGAGCGTCTTCATGACGAAGCGCGTGTTGAAGGTGATCTTGTTGAGGGCCCCGATGCTGCGGCTCGAGGCGTCCGTGAAGATCTTGCTGTGCAGCAGCATGACGCGGCCCAGCAGGTAGAGGCGCAGGAACATGGGGATGGACAGCAGCACGTCCACGTCGGCCTCGGCCACCGACGGCGCGTACGTGAAGGCCAGCCGCGCGGTCCACGTGAAGCGGTAGTGGCCGGGCACGGGGTGGATGGCGCACACGGCCAGCTCCAGCGAGATGAGGAGGACGCGCTCGCGCGTCATGGCGATGCGCCAGTCGTCCGCCCCGTTGTCCACCATGAACAGCTGCGGGGGGAGGGCGGCCGGAGGTGGGTTTCGGACACGCGTCCAGGTCTCCCCGCCACCGGGAGAGCAGCCGCGGCCTGAACCGCCAGCTCGGACTCTGCCGGGGGAAGGGCTCTGTGGGCAAACTCCCTAGTTCTTGGCACTGGCCACACCCGGAACCAAACACCACACGGGGCTCCCCAAAAAGTGGAGCCACAGCGCCACCGATGACCCGGCGGCCCCACTCCTAGCCGCAGCGAGAGCAACGACACGAGTTCCCAGCAAGAGGAATGACAGCAGGCGCTCCGCAAACCCTCGTGCGGACGCCCTCACAGTCAGAGCGGGAACAGCCCGACGTCCCCGGTGGGTGAGCGCATGTCACCGCGCCGCACAGCAAGTGCTCACTTAACGTCGCCCACCGGCTCTGGAGACGGCGACTTTAAGCAAAACGGTATAGAGCAAAACCAATTTTCCCCAAGGCTAATGGACGTGAATGAGTGTGAAGCTCCTACGGCATATTTCTGGTCACAAAAACATCAACAAACTCCTAAATAAAGACCCAACACACTTTAACATTTAACATCCAGATCAAGGTGAGCTATGTGTATAGTTACGGAAGAGTCATAAACATAATGATTTGCCCAATTATTGCACCGCAGGGCTTCGCGTGGCCGGAGCCTACTCTGGCTGCCTGGGTGCCGCGCGGGCGCCACCCATCCCAGGGCCACCCACACGTGCGCCCCACCCGCCCAGACGGCCTGCAGACCCCCGGCCATCCGCGCAGGGCCGAGGGGCGTGGGAGGAAGCCCACGCAGACAGGGGAGAGCGCCCCGGCTGGGCACCGAGTTTTATTTTCTCATCAACATTCTAATGAGACGATGTCGACGGAAACCACGTTACTCGGAGACCTGCCGTGTATCCACACGACGGGTGTTATCCAGCCACAAAGAGGGACAGAGACCCCATCCCTGCACGCTGCGACGTGGAGAAACCTCAAAAACAAGCCGAACGAAAGAAGCCACAAAAGGTGGCCATCAGGGTGGCGGGGGCAGCACTGTCACCCGGCCCAGTGGGCCCTGAAGGAAGGTAGAATACGGGACCAGAAAGGATTATTGAAGAGCCTTGAGATCTAATGGCGGTGGCCTTGCTGGGTTTCGAACTTGCGTTGGGCCTGCCCTGTCACCTGTGTCTTTTCTCCTCCGATTCCCTTTCGGAATGAGGGTGTCGACCCTGCGTCTGGCCCGTCACCGCGCTGTGGAAGCACAGAGCTAATGTGTCCGGCTCATGGCTTTGCCCCTGAAGAGGAACTTTGTCTTGGGGTGAATCATACCTTGAGGCTCCCCCCAGCTGAGTTAGGTGATGGTTAGAAGAGGCTTTGGACTTAGACTCGACGTGGGGATGGGTTGAGATTTTGGGGGCTTTGGGGAGTGGAGCGGGTCAGGTCAATCCACAGAGACGGGAAGCAGATTAGTGGCTGCCAGGGGCTGGGGAAGGGAGATGGGGAGTGACCACCAATGGGGACGGGGTCTCCTCTTGGGGCGATGAGAGTGTTCTGGAACTAGATAAAGGTAGCGGTTGTACAACACTGTGAATGTACTAATGCCACTGAACTATACGCCTGGCTAATTTTTAAAATTTTTGTAGTGACGGGGTCTTGCTATGTTGCCCAGGCTGGTCTCGGGCTCTTGGCCTCAAGCGTTCCTCCCGCCTCGGCCTCCCAAAGTGCAGGCGTTACAGGCGTAAGCCACCATGCCCAGCCTTCTGAACGTGTGTATAACTCATAAGAATCAATTTTTTCTTTTCCACATCTCATTTTAAAACAGGAAGCAATAAAGTCATTCTAAAATAAGAAAAAGAAAAAAAAAAGCACTTCCCTAAAATGTCGTGGCGGCCGCCCGTTCTAGGGCCTCCTCCGCGTGCGCATCTGAGGAGCGTAGGCACAAAGGACACCCTGCCTGGCGTCACTGTCGCCCTCGGGCCTTGAGGGGCCCCGGCGCCCAGGGAGAAGCCCCGAAACATGTCGCCGTTTTTGTCAGCGGCAGCGCCAGGACAGCCGCTTTGGAGCTGCAGGCAAAAGGTAGCATTGAGAATCCTGCCGCCGTTTTTATTTAAATATTGATCTTGGCTCATCGTGGACTTTTCTGGCATTTATTTAGAGTTTTGTAAATACCACATTAAAATAATATTTCTCTCAACAACTGAGTTTCTCGTCACTCTTGTCTATTTAGTACCCAAGGTTAATGCCTCCCCGCCCTGTCCCCTGGCTCTGGCGGGGAGGGTCCCACCATGCGCATGCCCTGAGGGGCTCCTGTGTTTCCCCTGCACCCTCAAAAGTAGGCCACTGGGCTGTTTTGTCCTGAAATACAATTCACATATCCTACAATTCTCCCATCTAAAGTGTATAGTTCGGTGGCATTTAGCACGGTCACGATGCTGTGCAAACACCACCCCGTCTACGACGATTCTGAACATTCCCATCCTCCCAAAGGGACACTCCGTCCCCATGAGCAGCCACCCCCCACCCCTCCCCCAGCCCCTGGCAGCCCCTGATCTGCCCCTGTGTCTGTGGCTTGGCCAGTCGGGACATTTCCCGTCAGTGGAGTCAGTGTGGCCTGGGTGTCCGGCTTCCCTCGCTGGGCGTAGCGTTTTTGAGGTTCGTTCGCGTTGTAGCTTGCATTGGAACTTGTTACAGGCTGAACTGTGTTCCCCTCAAAAAAGACACACTGGCACCCTAAGCCCCTGGAGCTCTGTAGTGCCCTCACCGCTAGATGGCGTCTTTGTAAACGTCGTCGACTTAAAATGAGGTCATTAGGGTGGACCCTAATCCAATATGACTGGTGTCCCTCTACAAAGGGGCAATTTGGACACAGGCAGCCACCCAGGAAGAACGACACATAAACCTCCAGGCAGAGATGGGAGTGATGTGTCCCCAAGCCAAGGAACACCAAAGATTGCTGGCGACTGCCAGAAGCCAGGGACGCAGTCTGGGACAGATTCTCCCTGGAGGCCCTCAGAAGGAGTCGACCCTGCCAACGCCTGGCTCTCAGACTTCTAGTCTCCAAACTGCTCACGCCACTAGATGGAGCCACCGTGCGACGACGGCCCAAGCCAACTCGCTCACGTCACAGCGGTGACACTGCGTTGCGTGAACGTGCTACACGGACTTCGCCACTCGCCTGTTGCTAGACATGGGGACGTCGTTCCTACTTTTTGGCTACTGTGAATAGTATTGTTCTAAACACTCGTATGCAAGTTTTTGCACAGATGAAGGTTTCATTTCTCCTGGGCATGTACCTAGGAGGGGAATTGCCGGGTCATAGGTTAACTTTATGTTTAACTGTTTGAGGAGCTGCCAGACTCCTGTCCCCAGTGGCTGTGCACCCAAAGACATCTGCACACAGTGTAATCCAGGGGGGACTTTCCTACACCCATTTCCTGCCAGACTATGGCTCCTCGAGGTCAGGGATCAGAGGCCAGAGGTCAGGAGCCAGATCTGATGCCCTCTGATGTCCCCAGACTCTGGCACCAGCCCCAGGTGATGTCTATCTGAGGTGCCCTGAGCTGGGCTCTCCCACAGCCAACTTGATTTTTTTAATTTTTTTTTTTTGAGACAGAGTCTTGCTCTGTCACCCAGGCTAGAGTGCCGTGGCGTCAGCCTAGCTCACAGCAACCTCAAACTCCTGGGCTCACACGATCCTCCTGCCTCAGCCTCCCGAGTAGCTGGGACTACAGGCATGCGCCACCATGCCCGGCTAATTTTTTCTATATATTTTTAGCTGTCCAATTAATTTCTTTCTATTTTTAGTAGAGACGGGGTCTCGCTCTTGCTCAGGCTGGTCTCGAACTCCTGACCTTGAGCGATCCACCCGCCTCGGCCTCTCAGAGTGCTGGGATCACAGGCGTGAGCCACCGCGCCCGGCCTTCAACTTGATTTTGATTAACCCCTGAAACAGGAGAACAAACTCCCCGGCATGCAGTAAATCTCTAAAAAGTCAGGGTCCAAAGCTGGGCACAGCGGCGGTGCGTGCCTGTAGTCCCGGCTGGTCAGGAGGCCAAGGCGGGAGGGTCGCTTGAGCCCGGAGCGGGGCTGCAGCGGGCTGCGATCGCGCCCGTGAACGGCCGCTGCACTCTAGCCCGGGCGACATTTCAAGTCTTCATTTCTTTAAAAAAAAAAAAAAGTCGGGTTCCGGTCCAATTGCAAAAGGAGCCCAGTGCTGCGAACACGGTTTCCAGGGCTGCAAAGCCTCAGAAGACCCCAGGGCGTGAAAGCAACCGGGGTGTCCCAGAGTCCCGGCTCACCTCCCACTTCTCACTGCCTGTTTTCCTGTTTAAACAATCGGCGAAAGCGAAGGTGGGCAGGTGAGGAAACTCAGAGTGATGGAAACGCTACGTCTTCTCGGAGGTCTTGTTTTCCTATGGAGAGCCGGGGCCCCAGGGGGCTGGGTGGGGGGCTCTGGGGTGCGGGGAGAGGAGCTGTCCCCCGCCACCAGCCCGCTGGGCACTGACCTGGATCTCGCGGGCGTGGTACAGGACCACGAGGCCCAGCAGGATGACGGTGGAGAGGCTGATGAGGCATTTGAGTGCGAACGAGTACAGAGACTCCTGCAGGGAGAGACGGAGACGGTGGAGACCTGGGGAAGGCGCCGCCCTCCACCCCCACCCTGCCCCGCAAGCCCCAGCTTCCCACTAGGTCCCCAGTCCTGGGGCCGCTGTGTATGAAAGAGTTTCGTCACAGCTGGGCCCGCAGAAGGCGCTGTACTCTGGAGGTGACGCTCCCGTCCTTAGTGCTTAGGCCTGGCCGACAACAAGGCGGGCCCCACGTGTCACAGTGTAGAAGGCCTGGTCTGACACAGGCACCGCACTTCACAGTGTAGAAGGCCTGGTCTGACACAGGCACCGCACTTCACAGTGTAGAAGGCCTGGTCCGACACAGGCACGGCACCACAGTTGATATGTCCTGGACTCAAATGAGCCTGGTATTTCTCAGTGTATAAGGCCTGGTCTCACATAGTCGCAGAACTTCAGTTTCTGAGGCCCAGTCTCACTCAGGGACAGCACTTCACAGTTTATAGGCCCTGATATCCCTCCATTCTGACACACTCAGTGGCATGGGGGCCCGGCGCCCAGGCTCCTAGCCAGCACCCGAGCACTCTCGGGAAGGGGAGGAAGCTGTTTCCCTGCTCCCTGGGGGGCAGCCTCCTCCCCACCAGCACCAGGGTGCGGCCCCTTGACGCAGGGCAGGGCCTTTCCTCCCCATGTGCAGGGTCCCCACTGCCCCCAGGGAGGTGGGCATGCGGGACGGCCGGGACCCCCCACCTCCCCACCTCCAGAGACCCCCCAAGCATCCCCCTTGCCTGTCTTGGGGGGCCACTGCAGCCCCCAACTCCATGCCCAAGGGAGCCAGGCCAGGGGTGCCGGGGGAGGGCCACGCCTACCTTGGTGTACACCCCCCAGGACAGCTCCGTCTCTGTCACCATGACGACGATGCCGAACATGCCAAAGATGAGGGCATAGTCGCTGAGGCGCTTCCGCTTCTCAAACAGCGCCCGCCGGTGGCCCAGGCGGTGGCCCACGTTCGGGGGTTTTCCCGAGCCCCCCTGCCCGCCCGCCTCATCCTCCTCGTCGTCCTCATCATCGTCCTGGTCCTGGGGCTGCCCCTGGGGGCTGCCAGGCGAGGACCGGGCCGGCTCACCCTTGGCCACCACCACCTGGAGGCCTGGGCTGTGTGGGGGTTGCGGGGGGTGGCCAGCCTCGGGGTCCGGAGGGTCGCGGCCCAGGGCACCAGGCCCGCTACCCAGCGGCCGCCCCACGCTGCCGTTGTGGCTGTGGCTGTTCATGACTACCTGGGTGCAGGGGTTGGGCTCGCTGCAGGCCGCCCGGGGCCCGGCATGGCTCAGTGGCTGGGCTCCTGCGCTGACCTGCAAAGGCACAGAGGGACATGGTCACAGCAGGCCCTGGCTGACTGACCAGAGGGGCAGGGACCATCACGGCCACATTCTAAGGCTCAGAGCTACCTTGCAAGGTAGTGAACCCAGAGTGCTGACATGTGGGTTTGCCATCCCAGAAATATCCAAGTCAGCCTGTATCCTTCCCCTGCTCAAAGACCTCCCATGGCTCCCTAGGGCCATCCCATTAAAAAAACCAAAATCCTCAATATGGCCAAAAGCTGTCTGTGGTCTGGCTCCCACCCACCTCATCCTTCTCACTCTCCCCCCAATACGCTCCCTCCAGCCACACTGGCCTCCCCATGACAAGATCCCAACAAGCTTCATCCTGCCTCAGAGCCTTTGCAGGGGCTGTGCCCTCTGCCTGGAGCACCTTCCTACCAGACCTTGCCTGCTGACTTCTGTGCCTCTAAATACTCAGCACCGTGCCTAGCAGACAGTTGACACTCAGCAAACACCTGCTGACCAGGCGCGGTGGCTCACACCTGTCATCCTGGCCCTCTGGGAGGTGGAGGCGGCAGGATCGCTTGAAGCCAGTAGTTCAAGGTTACAGTGAACTATGACTGCACCACTGCACTCCAGCCTGCGCAACGTAGCAAGACCCTGTCTCTACAGATAAATAAAAAAAACTTAAAAATTAGCTGGGCACAGTGGCAGCATGCACCTGTCGTCCCAGCTACTCTGGAGGCTGAAGTGGGAGGATCACTCGAGCCCAGTTCAAGGTTACAGTGAGCTATGGTCACACCACTGCACTCCAGCCTGGGTGACAGAGTGAGACCCTGTCTCAAACAAAAACAAGACGTTTGCTGAATGCCACGAGATGGAATCTACCAGCAGGCTTGTCGAGGGCAGACTAAGTGTACAGTTAGGAGGCGGTTCCAACCTGGGCTCACCCCCTTCCAACCTGGGCTCTTGGATGAGTTAACCTCTTTCCACTGAACCTCCCACTTCACAGGCGCAGGGTGCGGCCTGCGGGACACTAGGGGCCATGGCTGTGGGTGGCTACAGAGATCCTGAGGCTGCCTCCTGCCTAAGCAGATTCTAGGACCAACGTGGCAATCTGGGATTTAACACTAAGAGCCCAGAATTGATTCCATGGGCCCTTGTATGACATGTGTGGCCCAGCCCTGTGAGCTCAGGCAAGCCTCAGTTTCCCTGCCAAACTAGCTGTTCACAGGGCAACGTCCCATAGCTCCATGTGCGAGAACAGGGACCGCAACGATGGTGACATGGGCATGCTCAACAGGGCACTGACCAGGCTGTCTGGAGTCTTGGCAGATCCTCCCCCGCCCAGGCCAGCCCACTATCTCAGACTTTCCCATGTACCCCCCGCTACCACCCCGGCCAACGTTTATTGAGCATCTACTACATGCCAGACTCTGTTCGCACAACTGTTCTCCTTAATCCTCACAATGCCCCCCAGAAGGGAGTCCTGAGATTTGGCCAGATTTATGGATGGGGAAACCGAGGCACGGTGTTGTGAAATAACCTGCCCAAAGTCATACTACCTCCTTACGGGGCTGATTCTGGGCCGAGATTCTCCCAGCAAGCTGGGCGGGGGCAGGTCGTGGGCCAAGTGTTGTCCCTTTAGAGAAGGCCAGACCAGCACGCATTTGGGGTCCCATGTGCCAGGCCTGGGAGAAGGGGGTGGAGGGTGGCTGTGTGCACAGGCAGGACATTTCCCACCTACACCGGGGGTGACGGACATGGAGACTGTCATCTTGGGCCACACCAAGATGAGCCACACTGCTGGGTGGGACACAAGTGAGCTTGGCCACTGCGTACATGGCAGGACCACCTGTGCCCTCGTCTGGCCCCCCACACTGTGTCTGTCCCCTCACCATGTGTCCCCAGATCCTCGTGTCGGCACACAGAAGTGCGAGAATCATTCTTCCAAGGCCAGGTGACCTCGTGAGTCTTAGAACCTGTCCCTCCCCTCCCTGCTACCATACATCACATCAGGCTGTGGCCTCCTGCAACCAAGCACTTCACAGTTTATGAGGCCTGGCCTCCTGTGCGTCTAGCACTTCACAGTTTATAAGGCTGACCTTCGTCCTGAAGTTTCTCCAGCTTACAAATTCTCAGGTGGGCACTCTCTACCCAGGCTTGAACCCTGCCCGCCACCCGAAGGGCCAGGCGGGGCTGGGAGCTTGCACCAGGATGCACGCAGGGGCCCCTGACACTGCCCATGCCTGGGGGCGACCAGGAAACGCCACGCACCCCTTCCACCCTCCCCGCTGAAGGCACAGAAGGTCCCTGCCTAGGGCTGGGGGGCACAGGCAGGAGAGGCGGGTGGCCTGGCAGCCAGGACCCAGAAGGGGTGGGGGCCACAGAGGGCCCGTGCAAACGACCTTCTGAAACGCACCGATGAAGATGCAGTTTGGGGATGTGACTCAGCCTCCCGACGCACGGGCCAAATTCAGCCGTGTGTCTGCCATGTTCCTCCTCGCCTGGCATCCGCGTCCTAAGGTGCCCTGGGCAGGGAGGGGGTGGGGAGGAGGGGACAGACAGCAGGTGGCTCCCAAGACGGCAGAGGGGTGGAGGGCTTTCCTGCTGCCTACCATGTTAATGTGCACCGGGCTCTCACTGTATTTTGAGTCCTTGGCCGGAATGTTCACATTTTGTCCCTAGTGCCACTCAGCGTGGTCAATGTTCCCATTTTACAGACTGGACACAAAGGTCAGAAAGGTTTAGCACCTTGCCCAAGGTCACATGGCCACGAAGGGCAGGGACTAAATTAGTGCTGTCCAGGGGCAGCAGGCTCGCAGCACATGAGTGGTGAGTGCCTGACACCTCCCCAGTGCCAGGACACTTTTCCCTCCCCCACTGCATCCTGGGCCTCATTTTGGAGTCCCTGGGACCCTCAGTGATTCCCAGAAACCCTAGACAGGATTTGGATGTCCATGAAAGGGTATGCTTTTCTGGGTGAAGGCTCTGGATTTGCCATGGAGTTCCCCCAGGAGGTTAGGAACAACACCCTGTGGGTTGTGTTTGGATTTGAATCCCTGGAATTGCCTTGTTTACTGTCTGGGCACGCAGAATTCTGTTCCCTGAAGACTGGGGTCGGGGATGAGCAGAGACCCTGTTCCACACCACCCCAGGAGACAGCCAGTCCTGTAGGGACCCGGTGCACCAGGGGGCACCCGGGAGGGCTCCTTTGTCGAGGACGGACAGAGAGGAGGGCAGCTGGCTGCTCTTAGCTTCTCCACCCAAGAGGAAGTGGGAAGAGAAAGAAACCCAGCTAGGATGCCAAGGGCCCTCAGGCACCCCTGACAGAGAGTGAAGTCACTGCCCCCTCCTTGGCTGCCTCCCCGTAAAGGGTCCTTGTGGTGTCACCAACAGGTTTGGTGGCCAGAATGGAGGGTGACCTCGCAGTCTCTAAGAGATTGGTGCTGCCTCTTTCCACCCTGTGGAGCTGGACCAGAAGGTGTCCCCCGGCCCTCAGTCCCCAAAGCAGAGCGCCCCCCCATCCTTTGTGGGGCAAGATGCCCTCTCCACCACTGCCAGGGACCACAGCTAGAGCAGCACACGGCAGAAACTTCCAGGACGTGTGGGCCTGTTGTGGGTTCCCAGCTGGTGCATCTAGAGGCCGGGTGGCCCTGTGGAGGGTGAGGAAGGTCCCCGAGAATCCACCCCTGACACTCTTGTGTCTCTAGCTCTGCAGGGCAGACAGGCTCTGCTTGCCCCGTGGTCTCCTGGACAGTCCAGGAGTGGGTGCAGCAAGGCACTGGCTGCCACCTGATACCCCCGTCGGCAGCCAGCAGGGCGCAATGAGCCTGCCCTGCCCTCCCGGAGGCTGCCCTCCTCCAGCGTCTCGGCTCAGCCCTCCAGGACAGCAGGGACAGTGCCCTGAGCTGGCCACCCGGACCTCTGTCCAGGCAGAGCTGGGAGACCCGGCTCCCTGACCCCTTCCCGAGTGCCCCCAGCCCTGGATCCGGGGACCAGGGGTGAAGGTCTCCAGCCGCCCAGTCCCAAGTCACCGCGGGTCGCTGCCCACCCACCTCCAACCGTATTTATGGAGTTTGGAGACTCAGAGCTCTGCCCTCGCCCCAGAGTGAACCCAGGGCCCTCCCCCTGCAGGATGCGGGTCCGCGGTCTTCACCCACTCGGGCGGTGTGCATGCACACGCTCATCCTCCCCTCCCGTGTCCCGGGCTCCAGACCCCACGGAGACCCTCCCTCCTGGCCCCTGCCCCAAACCGCGTCCCCCCCCATGCCCCAAACCGCGTCGCCTCGGCGACGTGCCTCCCCCTTGGGCGCCCCCCGCCTGCAGACCGGGGTCCTCCCGCGCCCCCGCTCGTCCCACCCGGTACCTGCGGGGCTCGGCCCGGGCGGGCAGACAGGGCTGGAGGGGAGAGTGTCCGGCGCCGCCGAGGACCCCCCGGAGAGGGTAGCAGCCGGGGTCGCAGCCGGGACGGGCAGCGGCGGGCGGGCGCGGGGCCCGGGGGTGGCCGGGCCGGGGGCGGCGGCGGCCGGCGCATCCCCCGCCGCCCAGTGCACGGGCCCGGCGGGGCGCGAGCGCCCGCCCGGGCCGGGAGAGAAGGGGGCGGTGCGACGCGGACGCCGCCGCCGATTGGCCAAGTCCGGGTTGGCACCGCCCCCGACGACCCCGCAAGCCCCGCCCGTATTTAAAGATCCCACATTCCCCGAGGCCCCCTTCGCCCCCAGCGCGTGGCTGGTCCTCAGACTCCCCCTCTTCCCCTCCCGCGTCACGGAGGGGACCTTGGTGAGGCGGCAGCCCCCGCCCCCAACAGCCCTCAAGGACCTGCTAGCCATCCCCTCCCCAAATATGGTCCCCAAACTTCAGCAGCCCTTCAACCTTTGCTCGCCTGGAGGGTGTTCGTGCCACAGGCACCAGCTGAGGGGACAACTTTGCAAAGCGACTCACTCCCCCAAATGACCTTCTTGGTGGTTTGCTCCGTAGGAGCCCTGGGGAGGGCAGCATGTGGCCAGTGGGTGGTGCCCGGCAGCAGGGTGTGGGGGCTCCTGGTAGATGGGGTGAGATGACTGGTTGGGGGGCACCTTCTTGAGGAAGGGAGACCCTGGCCCTGCAGTATTAACCGCTGACACCCATGCCCAGGATGGCAGGGAGCAAGAGCCCCCTGGGAGCTGGGATAACCAGAGCTGGGGGTCCCCAAACCAATCCCCCAGCACCCAGGGTGGACTTGGGTGACTCATTCATTCAACGTTAATGGCCTTGGGGACAGAGATGTAAGGAGCTCTTTCCTCCTCCTCTCCCAGACAGTGTCACTGCCTTGGCCTCACCTGGTCCCCACCAGGCTTGGGGTGACTGTGTCCAGCTCTGTCCCCTCCCTAGTCTAAGGGTTTCCTGGGGACAACCGATCCCCATCTCTCTCTCACGCCCTCTGTCTGTTTTCTTCCTGGCCCACAGCTTTGGACCAGGTCAGGAACATCTAACTGTTTGTCACGGCCTCAGGGTGGCTGGTCTATTTTGTTTCCTCTGCGGAGTTCAGAAGACAGTTGGGCCGAATGAATGAATGAATGAGCGCGTGGGTGAAGGAGGAGTGGCTGCAAGGGCGGGGTGGTCCCTAGTGCTGGTGATGGTGGACAGTCAGGGCCGGGCGATGTCTCAGAGTCGGCAGACAGGACCCCTGTTCCCTCCTCTCCAGAGCCTGTTCCTCATCCCAGCCTGTTGAGGCCACCCTGAGGAAGGCCTGGCTGTGGTGACAATGTCTGGGGTTATGACAATCAGGAAACGGAGGCCTGGGTGGTCCCTGCTGTGTCCACAGAGGCGGGGCTGGATGCGGCCAGCAACAGGGGACCGTCAGAGAGATCTGTCCAGACATGAGCAGCTTCCGGGCACGAGGACCCTGCAGCGGTAGGTTCTCGGCCACCTCTCCCGCATCGCTCCTGCTGACTCCCTGGCACCACCCCCCAAGCAAGCCCAGTCTCCCCCTGCCGCCATTCCCACCTCCAGGCCTTCGCACTTGCTGTTCCCCTGCCTGGACCCCCTTTCTAAAGCACAACATGGATGGAGCCACCCCCGGCTCCCGCGGGATCAGGCACACATTGCTGCGCCACATTCAAGGCCCCCGGCCCCCTACAGCTCAAGCCAGCCCCTGCACAGGTCCCTGACCCTCAGGAACATTCACAGTGTGCCCATGGGCTGATCCTGGCCCGCCTGCGCAGGCTGCAGCATTCGATGCTGTTTGAATTTGAGTCCAACATGTGAATGTACAGAAATTCAAAAAGACATCATTCATAGGCCCCCCCAGAGGCTCCTCCAGCCCTCCCGATCTGCCCACGCCCCTGCCACCCTTGCACCCACCTTTTCCCTCTCGAAAAGCCCCCTTTTTCCCCCTTTGGGCCCACCTGCCCTGAAGGATCAGGGACACACACCCACCCCTTGTCAAGGGGCAGAACTTGGGATAGTCACCTGGGGAAGGATTGCCTCCCGCCCGAGTCTGCCCGGCCACCTGCTAGAATCCCACCCCTCAGAGGCAAGGCCAGCAGTGGTGGATGGGAGTCAAGGCTGGAGGAGGTGGGCTCTGGGTGGGGGCTGCCTGGGTCTCCATTCAAGCAGAGTCTCTCTCATCAGCCCATGGTTGGCTGGAAGGGACCCAAGGAGTCTGCAAATGAGCTGTCAGCCGGCCGAGACACCCCCGGAATCACGGCCTGGGAATCGCCTCGAATGCTGCAGAGTGTCCTCTGCAGACCAGCAGGGGTGGTGGCAGGGGTGGTGGCGTTGGCTAGACAGGAAGCCCCTCCCAGTGGGGCCTGAGGGCGGGGCCATCAGCCCCTGGGCAGTGGTTGAGGGTCTGGGGGCAGGAGACCTGGGACACGCTTACGGCAGCGGTCCGCAACCTTTTTGGCACCAGGGACCGGTTTCAAGGAAACCAGTTTTTCCACGAACCAGGGGTGGTGGGGTGGGGTGTCGTGGGGCGGGGGCATAGTGCAGAGCTCAGCTGGTAAAGCATGGCCCATTTCCTAACAGGTTTGCCAGGGACTGCAGCCTCACAGGAGCTCAGGGACCCAGGGGCAGCGGCCTGAGCAGGAAGTGGCCTGGCCACACGACCACCCCCCACACCTCTACCCCGCTCTACCCACTGAAATCCTGGACCCATCCCAGGCTGCCCGGACGGAGGCTGGAACCTGAGTGAGTGTCCCGATGGCAAGGGCAGGGAAGGTGTTGACTCGCTTGCCCATTCATTCATTCACCCATTCATTCATTCACACATCCACCCAGCCCCTTCTCAGCCTGGTGCAGGGGACACAGAGTCCGAAACAAATACAAACTCTGCCCCTCCTGAAGCTGACCTTCTAGAAGAGGGCCACCCTCTCCAAATAAGGAAACGGAACAGTACAAATTCTAGAGGCGCGCCAGACCTGGGAAGAGCTGCAGCGAAGCTGAGAGAAACAGTTGCGCAGATGGGGAGACTTTAACTTCAGTGGTCAGGGAGGCCCTTACAGGGACACCAAGGGGCAAACCAGTGGGCAAGTCACCGAGATGGGTGGGGTCACAGGTGGGGTCCGGCGATGACTGGGGCAGGGCAGAAGCCCTGGAGGGCTGCCAGGGGCAGGGAGGGCAGTGGGGAGGCTGGGGCTGGGGCAGGCATCCCAGAGGGCTTGCTCCTGGGCGATCTGGGATTCAGGGACCTGGGATTCATTCCATCAGCTTTTATTGAGCACCTCCTATTTGCAGGAGGGCTTGTACCCTGAGGCGGAGATACTGTGGTGATCAAGACACACGAAAT
This sequence comes from Indri indri, assembly GCA_004363605.1. Lineage (NCBI taxonomy): Eukaryota > Metazoa > Chordata > Mammalia > Primates > Indriidae > Indri > Indri indri. The sequence goes on from RJWJ010006171.1 coordinate 46,581, forward strand.
CCCCCCAGCTCAAGCTTTCAGGCCAGCAGGTGAGACTGACCTTCAGTTGATAAATAAATATACAAGGGAACAGGCGTGGTGGCTCACGCCTATAATTCCAACACTTTGGGAGGCCGAGGCCGGAGGATCGCTTGAGGCCAGGAATTCAAGGCCAGCTTGGGCAATAGTGAGACCCCCATCTCTACTAAAAATAGAAAAATGAGCTGGACATGATGGCGCGTGCCTGTAGTCCCAGCTACTCAGGAGGCTTAGGCAGGAGGATCGCTTGAGCCCAGGAGTTCAGGGCTGCAGTGAGCTGTGATGATGCCACTGCACTCCAGCCTTGGCTGGAAAGCAAAACAAAGCAAAAACGGACAACAAATACACCGGCTTCTGCAGAAAGCCCACGGAGGAAACGAGGCCAGGGAGGGGTGGGGAGGGGCTGTGCCTGATGCCCCCCGGTCATCCACATGGACTGCCCGCTGTGCCCTCTGCTGCCGTGGAGGAGGAGGTGGGAGCCTGGGGGTGACGGGCTGGGAAGCAGCCCCGTGGTAAGCACAGAGTCTCTGCAAAGCATTGGAGGGAGCCCCTGGGACCTGCCCAAGGACTGTCCTGTCCCATCCACTCAGACATCAGTGTCCTTTCCCTCCTCAGTCTCAGGCCAAGTCTCCTCCCCAGCAACCCCTACATCCAGTGGGACCCCAGGCCTGTCTATCTGCTCCCCTCAATTTGTTCCCGGCCACCCCTTCCTCCCTAATGTGGCAGCACCCCGGGGACAAAGGTTTGACTCGGTAGCCGAGCATCCTGTTGCGTGGGTGTACTGGTTTGAATAGTGTCCCACCAAAATGTGAGTCCCTCCAGAACCTCAGAATGTGACCTTGTTTGGAAACAGGGCCTTGCAGAAGCAGTTAAGATGAGGTCACACTGGAATAGGGTGGCCCTAATCTAGTGACTGGCGTGAAGGTCACGTGAAGATACAGACAGACGCAGAGGGAGAAGCGCGTGAAGACAAGGACAGAGATTGGAGCAGTGCAGCCGCAAGCCACGGGACACCTGGTGCCACCACAAGTTAGAAGAAGCAAGGAAGGGTCGTTCCCAACAGGCTTCAGTGTTGATCCCCATCAAATGTCCCAAGCACACACCAAGTGCTCAATGAATGCTGCCACGGTCTAATCGGGATGTGGACCACTTCGAAAGCAACGCTTGGGCTCTCCGACTCCAGTCTCCGCCTCCACCGGTCCCCCTCCTCCCAGAGGGGATGGAATCAGATCCTGTGGTCCCTAATTCTCAGTGTGTGACTCCCTGAGGCTCCTGTGGCATCTGAACAATTAGATCCCAGCAGGACGCCAGCCTTCCCTGCTGGCAAATTCCTACTTGCTCTTCCAGACTCATCTGGAAGAGCACCGCCTCCAGGATGACTTCCTGGCTTTCCCCAGGTCCCTCCTTCCCTCAGCATTAGGCGGAAACCTGGCCAAAAGCAGCCCCATCCCAGAATCTGTGCACTTCTCTCCATCCCTGAGACCCAGCGTGGTCCCTGCCCAGCTGACTCCACCAGATGCCTCCTCAGCCTCTGCTCTGGGCTTCTGCCACTTGCACCCCTGCCTTGTTCTCCACAGCAGCTGCAGGGGCTTCTGGAAATCCTACATCGGACCACGCCTCTCCCCTGCTCACATACCCGCCATGGCTCCCCATTGCTCTGCAGTCCACCCCTCACTTCAGCCTCTAAGTTCCCTGGCTCGGCCCCTGCCTGCCGACCTCCTGGCCTTCATCTTCCTCCTCTCTCCCCCTCACTCATTCTGTTCCAGCCACACAGGCTTCCTCTCTGTTCCTCAAACATGCCAAGCTCATTTCCACCTCTGGACCTTTGCACATGCTGTTCCCTCTGCAGGGTATGCTGTTCCCCCAACTCGCACCTGGCTGGTTCCTCCTCTTCCTTCAGATTTCAGCTCATGGCTACCTCCCTGGAGAGGCCCCTCTGCCCACCTACAAGAGGACACCCTCCTCCCCGGTCATTCTATAATAGATTACTGTGTTCTTTTTTCCTCCTAGTACATAGCACTTGCTTAACTGATGCCCCATGAAATTCCACAAAGGTCTACCTGGGCATGCTTCAGTCCTTGCTGTGTCCCCAGGGCCCGGCACAGAGTAGCTAGCTATTCAGCATTTGTTGATTGACTAAATGACTGCCACCTCTGTTCTCTCCACATGCCCATGGGCAGCTTACTGCTGACCCCAGATGTCAGTCAATGTCAAAGTACAAAGAAGGAGCGAAGGAGCTGCCTGTGACAGCTGCTCTGCAGGCTGGGGCTGTCTCCGGGGAGTGAGGCCACGGCAGCCAGGAGGTAGCGGCAATGGGAATTGGGACCCTTCCAACCTGATTCAACTCCCCGATTGCGACTATGTGCCATTGAGCAGGTCACCGGGTCCCTTTGAGCAGATTCCCTGCCACCCCTGAACAAGAAAGTGGGCAGGAATCTCCTGAGGCTCTGGAAAGCAGTCATTGCTATTGCTATTATTGTTAGTATATTGCTATTATTTCAAAGGCTGGCACTTTGTCCTTAAGTCATTGATTTATCTTTGCAACCCCTGGGCCACTCCCACCTCCAAAGGTGACCCGAGCCTGAGACTCACTCGCCCTGGGGTGCAGGGGTCTCCTCTCGGCGCCACAGCAAGGGGCCTGTCCCCTTCAGTCCCGCTGGTTCCCACTGGGCTCGGGGAGCCGCAGCTGCCTTGCCTTCCCCCTTGAGACCTGGAGGAGCAGACAAAGGGTGCGGTGGAGGCAGGGCCCCAGGGGGTGCGGCGCAGGGGTGGGGCGTGACAGCTCCCAGACTACAACGGTGTTTAGAGCAGATTTGTGCTCTAACGTGGCGGTTGCCAAGCTGGGTCACCTTGTAAGTTTTAAGGAAACTTAAGATCAGTGGCTTTGTCTGTCCAATGGAGCCCCTGGGTGAGCCCTGGTTGACACATTGTCCCCACCCCATCCCAGGCCCCTCCCGAGAGTCCCTTCCTCATTCCACTGGGTAGTGGACACTGAGCACTTCAACTGCCCTTCCCCTTGCTGTTCCTGTTCACAACCCATAGCCCCCCCAACTCCTTCACCATGGGAGATCTGGGTGGGTGAGATGGTGGGCGTGGCTGGCTTGAGGATGAGGAACAAAAGGTCCCTGGCATGACCAGCCCCCGCTCCCTCAGGGTACTCGCTCCATCTACACAGGGCTGTCCCCAGAGTCCCCATATGTGCCCCATGGTGAGGGGCTGAAAGGGAATCACCTAGTGCCCTTTCTCGCTCCAGGATCTGGGGTGGGGGCAATGGCGGCTTGGATGGCTCAGGGGCTGCCTGTTCCAGCCAGGGGGGCCTTGGAGCTGACCCTGGCCCTGGGAGGGCAGGGGGCTTGTCCAAGGTCACCCCGCAAGTCGCACATCAGAGAGGAGATTCTCTCCCTTGAGCTCCTGAAGCTCTGACTCCCCCATCTAGAAGCCGCCGCCCCCCAGGGGTTTCCTCTGATGAGGACTCGGGCTGCCCAAGGAAGCTGGGACACAGAGGGGCCCACCGGGGACAGGACCTGGCAGCCCAGCAGGAGAGCCAAGGCCAGGGCTTCCGGGCGCAGTCCTGCGTGGGCCTCTAGCCGAGCAGAGACTTGAGAAAGTACGGACTCCCCCAGGTGGGGCCCCCAAGCCCCACCCTCAGGGTGAAACTCTGGGAGCAGAGGACCCAGAGCTGACTCCACCCGCTGGGCTCTGGGGTTAGCTGATGTGACCAGAAAGCTGCTCTGCCCCTACCCAGCTGGGTGACCTTGGGCGAGTGGGAACCCTCTCTGGGCCTCGGCCCCTCCTCCCGTCAGTGTGAGGGGCTGGGGGGGAGGCAGGAAGCTTAGGGAAGGGAACAGGAGCGCGGAGCTCCGTGCAAGGTAGGCGGGCAGGTGGGGGTTCCCTCCCACTCGGCCGCGGGGCCAGCCCAGGGAATCCCCTGCACGCTGGGGGAAGGAGGAGACCGGGGGGACAGGTAGGGAGGAGGGGGCAATGGGGCTAGCCCTCCGCCGCCACCACTGAGAATGGCGCTGGCCCGCTGGGGTCCCCATGTCCCCGCCTTCACCCTGCGGCCAGGGAGCGGGGAATGTCTGGGGATCCCCAGACCGGAAAGCAGGAGCCCCCTCCTGCCATCCCCAGGGCATGGGGGTGGGGTCTGGAGCCGACTCGGGGCTCGGCGTTGGGGGGGGAAGGAAAGGGATGCTCCCTCCCTCCCTCCCTCCCGCAGCTCCCCTTTGAATTCCCGGAGTCGGGCAAGCCTTGACCGATCCGCCCCCCAGGGAGAAGGGGACCCGGTCCCGGTGATCCCCCTGCATGCCCACTCACCGGCCAGACACGGCCGCGGCAGCCGGAGTCCCTGCGCTGGCCCGAGCGCGAAGACAAGTGCACGGCCGGGCAAGGGCGTGTGAGCCGGAGGGTGTGCGCGCGCCGCCGCAGAGCCCACCCCTCCCCGCCGCCCTGGGCCCCGCCCCGCCGCCACAGCCCGAGCCCCTCCCCCGCAGCGCGTCCCCAGATCGGGGAGCGGGGAGGGAATCCCCCGCCCAGGGGCGTGACGGCAAATGTCTGGGAACGCTCAAAGAGAGGGGAGGACCCTCTGCCGCCGCCGGCCCAAGGCGCTCGTTCGACAGACGGGGAAACTGAGGCCCAGAGAGCGGAAGCCCTTGGCCAGTGCCCAGCCTCCCAGCGGCACAGGACACGGCTGGCCCGTCACTCTGGGAGCTGCTCTCGGGCACCCAGGGAAGGAGCTAGCCAAGGAGAGGGGGAAAGGCTGGGCGTTCAGCCTCCCCCCACCCCACCGGCTCTGGGAACTGGGGAGTGAGGGCCCCAGAGGCTTCGGGCTCCTGGTGACGTTGACCCGGCTGGAAGGTCCCAGAGGGGAAGGGTGGCCAGAAAGCAAACCACAGAAAACTTCTCTGTCTCTTCGTAGGGTCTGTGACAGCCCCCCAACTGCTCAGGGGCCCCACGGAGCCTGAATGGCCAAGGCCTAGGCGACAGAATTGTGAAGGTCACGCTGCCACATTAGAACAATGCGGCTCTTGGGGTCTGGGTCACTCGAGGACGGATAGGAGAAGCCCAGGCGGAATCCCCTCCCATGACCCCGGCCCTGCCCAAGCCCCTTTCTGAGCCTCAGTTTCCCTCCAGCGAATGCATAGCGCCCACCTCCCCGGTCCCGCCAGCTCTGGAGTCGGTGGGGCCGCCGGCTACGTCTTTGCTTCTCCTCCTTCGGCTGCACCCTCCCGGCGCAGACCACGGTGTTCCTCCTCGTGGCCCCCCGCCCCGCCCCATCTCTGAACCCCCACCCACCTTCCGCCTGGGTCTGGGGTAGCGGGGTTTCCTCTTGGGAGCCCGAGGCTTCTACGAACCACCATTCTTTTTTTTTTTGGTTGGGTTTTTTTCTCCCTTTTCTTCCATTCATTCTAAAAATAGTCCTCCCCCCCACCCAGCCCCTCGGCCGGGAGCCTCTCCGGAGGGTGGCGAGGGAGCTCCCCGGGCGGGGTCGGAGGCCGGGATTCCGCGGCGCGGGCGGGGCGGGGGGACGCGGGCAGCGCGGAGGGGAAGCCGGGAGCGCACCCCTCCCATTGTGTGTGTGCGACGGGCCCAGAGGGAGCCGCCGGCGCGACCGTGACCGCGCGCAGAGGCAAGGAGAACAAAGGGGCTGGGAACCTCCCGGGTTTGCACCGTGGAGGCAGAAGAGTCAGGGGGATGCGGGAGCCGAGGGCGAGGGGCGCCACCCAGCACCTCCAGGGAGAGGGGGGACTCCCTGCCCCTCTTTGGATACAGTGACCCTGCTTTGGATACAGTGAGGGGGGGAGTCTGGAAGGTGACAAGGGCGCTCATCATCGGGAATCCCCCGCCCTTTGAACCCCACAATCGCCCTGCGGAGCCCCCCAAACCCTCCCCAGTCCCGCAGGTCGTACTGTCCCCGCTGTCGCTCCAGAGTCCCTTCTCCGTGACGCACCCACAGACTTCCATCCTCACTCGTGTGACAGGTCACGTCGCTGTCCCGCATAACCGCCCCCCCCACCCCTGTCTCTCCTAGAGCCAACAGGAGGACCCTGACTCCGCGCAGGTCCGCGTGGTCTGTCTCCCCAATCCCCACCCTTTGTCCCAGTCCCTCCGCGGTCTAGACACGCCCAGCGGCTCTCGGAAGCGGTGCAGCCTCAGAGCCCTTGCATCTGCTGTTCCTTCTGCCGGGATTGCCCTTCCCTGGCACGCCTCATCCCCTATCCCTACCCTCTGTCGTCTTTCAGAGCTGGATCCCAGGTCGCCTCCTGCCTGGAGTCGCCCCTTCTCTGGGCACGTCGCCTGATTTTATTGTCCTCCCTGCCCTCAGCCCCTGGTGTGATCTTGTCACTTTGTCGCCCTTTGCTTCCCCCAGGGAATAAGGGACCAGGTGCCACTCAGGCTCGGATGTTGGGAGGAGGGGGCCCCGCTCAGCTCCAGGTAAGGGACGGCGCCACTCTGGCCAGCTAGCCGCTCTGGAAAGTGCCTCTAAGACGTCGCACAGAACTTGCACAGTCCCGGTTTCGCAGGGCGTCACCTGGGACAGCGAAACGAAAACCACAGGCGCACACATGTGCCCCACCGGGGACCGCTTAGCCTGTTTTCGGAATAACACGCCACCGGGGAAAATGATGCACAGGGACCGAGTTCCTGGCCAGGTCGGAGGCAAAATGTTCCACTGTTCCCACGACAAATAAGTAGGAAGAGGAAAGATGAGACGTGGGGGGAGGGGAGGCGCTGGGGACAGCTCAGGGTCAGGGGCCCTCAGGGACTGACCTTTCCCCTTTTATTAGCTTTTCATAATGTTTTATTATCTTACACTTTTTGAAACCAAAGGGAAAGATAAAAAGGAAATTGCTTTGTTAGAGGGCACAAAGGCCCAGGGAGGGGATGGCTCCCATGGGGCCAAGGACGCCGCTGTCCGTGTTGGAAATGAAACACCCCTTTCTCCATACTCGCCTACATAAAATCGCCCTCCAGTGTTTTCCTCGAGCACCTACTACGTGCCTGTGTGCTTTTGTGCCCAGAGAGTGAGGGGTGCCACCTGAGAACGGAGAGCCCTGGAGGTTCCGGGAGAAGGAGGAGGTGCGGGAGTCTGGGATCGGCAGGGCCAGACCCACAGCGGAGAGTCTGGGGGGCTTTTGAGGGTGCGGGAGACATCAGAAGATCCCTGAAGGTGCGAGTGGGTGTCCTGGGTGCGCGCCGTGCCTTTGCGCATTTCCGTGCCCAGCCTGGACTCAACCTCAGGCTGGCGCTCCAGGCTGGAGGATGGGAGACAGCTGGGGGAGGGGACACGCCGCGCGCAGGGCTGGGGGGCACCAGGGAGATGGCACACAAAAGCATCTTCAGCGAGGGTCCCCAGAATAACATGCCAGGGGGGGAAATGATTTCCTTTCTCCGGAAAGCCTTTTGGAAAGGGTCAAGGGACAGGTGGTGTGTAAATTGCGGGGTGGGGGAGGAAGGAGAATAGCCGAGATTAGGGCTGCCAGATAAAGTGCAGGACACGGAATGGGACATAATTATAACAAAAAAAATTACTCGTTTATTTGAAAGTCGAGTTTCAGCAGGAGCCCTTTTTTTTTTTTTATATTTTATTTTCTAAATTTGGAAACACACCCGGACCCAAGCCTCCTTAACTTTCTGGCACGGCGACCTCCAACCTCGCAAGCCAAGCTGCTGGGCGGGACGCTGAAGGTGCCCAAAATCTCTCCCAGATTCCCCTCCCTTCACCCGCACACCCCCAGTGTCCCCCTCACTTTGCCCATATCCTTGCACTACTCCCCAGGTTCCCCGTCTCCTCCCCCTCCTTTGTTGTCCTCCCCCCTACGCTCTCCGTCGGCACCCCTCCCATGGCGCCCACGCCCAGGTCGCCTTCCCATTGCACCCTTCTGTTATCCTTGCCCTTGGTGTTTTCCCTGCAGCCCCCTCCTCCAGCACCCGCCCTCCTCCTCTCCCCGCCACCCTCTCCTCCTGCGTCCTTCCAGAGTCGCCTTCCCCCCGCACTGTTCCCTTCCCGGTTCTCCCCAGACCCCGCCGCCGCCCGGCGCCCGCGCGAGGGGGAACCCCAGCTGCAGGCGCGGAGCCCCGCGCAGGCGCAGAGCCACCCGGCTTCCCCTAGGCGGCCGCCGCCGCCCTCGCACTGCGGCCCGCGCGCCGGGTTTCCCAGGCAACGGCGGGGGCCGGAGTGGGAACCTCGGGAAGACCCCGCTCTCGCTCCCTCCTCCGCCACCTCCTCGGCGAACCCCACTCCGGTTTGAGCCGGTTTCCCCGCCCCGCCCCCAGTGCGCACTGCGGCGGGTGAGGATTCCCCAGCCCTCAGGGTGGAGGGTGGGGAGGGGGGCCGACGCATGCGCACCTGGCGCGGCTTCGCCTCCCCGCCAGGCGCGCGACGGGAAAGCCCTGGAGCGTGAAGCGAGCACCCCCGCGCAGGCGCAGTGCGCAACCGGCGGCCTCGCGACCCCGCCCGGTCGTCCTGGCAACGCGCGCGGGGCGGGCTGGGAGTGCACGGAACTCCCTTCTCACGCCCCCGCCGGCGCACTGCGGCGGAGCCCGGGATTCCCTGCCGCCAGTGCGCATGCGCGGGCCCGGGATTCCGCGGGGGTGGGGCCAGGGCAAGAAGGGGCTTTTATGTAAAAGCGAACAAACGCTGTCACCTCGTCTTTATGTCTGAGGGCTGAAGGCTCTCCTCTCACCTCCCGTCCTGAGTTTTATCTTCACTGTCTTCACTCTGGTCCCCGCCCGTTCCTCTGCAAGTCCCTGGTAGAGCTTAAAGGCGCGTAGCTCCGACACAGTCCCTATGCTGCTCACACACCCGCCGTGGCTCCCCATCGCCCTGCAGTGAAGCCCCGCTCCTCAGCCTGTCGTCCGAGGCCCTGCAAGCCCGGCCGTAGCAGACTCTCCCATCGGCTTCTTCCCTGAGTTATTCAACTTTGGCCCCCAACCTTCCCTCGTCCCGGCCACAAAGACCCCAATGTGATCACGTGGGGGGCTCCTTTTCCAAACCCTTCTTCAGGACATACCTTCCCAGGCACATCTCATTGATTCTCCAGGTAGCCCAAGGTTGGGCACTGACTTAGTCCCGTTTTATAGAGGGGAAACTGAGGCTGAGACCATTAAGGCTCTTGCCTAAGGTCTCAGAAAAGGCAGAGGCGGGATTTGAACTCAGGCCTGCATTCGTGGGAAGCTATTTGGATTCCTCCACCTGCTTTCTAGCCCCAGCGCCACCCCTGCTGCCTTCCTGGCTATGGTAGGAAGGCTATGGGGGCTCCCCGACTGTGGGACACAGGCAGGTGACTTAGTTTTCCTGTCTGCAAAGTGGATCAGTATCTCACAAGGGCTTCCCTAACCCTCACTGAGGCTTCCTGGGGTCTCTCCTCGATACCCCACATATTCTCTGGTCATTGTCTCAGGGTGCCTATTCGGGTACCGCTGAACTAGGCCAGTGCTCAGTTTATGTTAGTTGGTTTTTACATCAACGATCGTGTGTGGGGCACCCGCCATGTGACACTGTACCCGATCATTAATAGCCCCCCTCCCCCTCCTTGAACAGGAGGAGTTGTGACGTCAGTGCGTCTGCCTTTTCTGTCTCCTGTGTGTGTCAAGAACTCCTATGCATCCTCCTCCACGAGGGCTTTCCACCTCTCACCCCTGGGCCGGGACCGGCTAGCCCCACCCCACCCCCTCCCCAGCTCTGACCCAGCGGAGATGTAGCTGGGGACATCCGTGGGGACCAACATCTGAGATTTGGGAGAGTACGCTGAGGAACCAACAGGGCAAAGGCCCTGTGGAGGAATAAGCCTGCTTCTCCGAGGAGGCTGACCTGGGGAATGCTGCAACTCTGCCACCTCGCCGCGTCCTCACTCGCGGGGGACTGTCCAAGCCCGGCAGGAAGCGGGCGTCCAACACATCCCGTGACGCTGCCTTAATGGCCATTCCCGGCGCCAGCGCTGTTCCGCCCTCTGCTCCTGAGCCCCCCGGTAAGTGCTGCAGAGGATCTGACCGCTGCATCTCCAGGGGCACCCTCCCTTTGTTCTTCAGGGCCGGCTAAGCTCTAGGGAGCCAGACCCAGGTTCAAATCCCACTCCGCCCTTCCCAGATACGCAGTCTCCGATGGACACTCCCACTCTGACCCGCCTGCTGGCTCCAGCGTCCAGACCTTTGCCTGCCCGATCCTCTGAGACGAAATGACTCATCCTCCACTACAGAAGAAATCCTCCTCCACCGGGAGGCCTCCCCTGTAGGAGTAACGGAACAGCAGCTGGCACTTCCTGACTCCAGTCACAGTGTGTGACCCCTGGCCAGTGCTGGGGCCAACTCGGAACTGGAGTCCCAGGACGCCAACGCCTAGCCTTCAGCTCTTGTCTGGCTCTGCCTCTTAAGTGCAGCCAGTACCTCTATCTCTTGAGCTGCCCCCGAAAGGCTGCACAGGACGGTTGTGCAGGTCTCTCACTAACAAGTGGCACAACCAAGAACAAGGTGCTGGCAGGAGCACTGTTGGGGGCCCTTGTCTGTCCCAGCTGTGGTCTTAGTGTGGTTCACAGCAGGTACCCAAAGAAGTTAGTGGCCCAATGGTTCCCCCTCCCTCTGGCCCGCCTCTCCCCACCCACCCAGGTTTCAAGTGCACACTGGGCCTCACCGCAGCCTTGCCGACTGCCTTTATTGGGTGCTCAGCCCCAGGGCTCTACACGCACGCGCTGGAGTGGGGGTGTGGAATAGGGGTGTCACTCAGAGCAGGGACCCTCTGGCGCGAGGAGGGGTGGCTGGTGATGGCGCGTAGCCCTGAGGACAAGCGGGGACAAGTGCCTGGGCCCCTGGACCTCTCTGTACTCCTCGAAGCTGACCCGGCCGGAGGGCGTGCAGAGTAGCGACTGGACTGCCCGTGGGATGGCTCCCCAAGTCCCGGGCTCACTTGGGGGCATTGAAGGGCACGGTCCGCTGGTTCATGGGGTTGTGGGGAGAGCGCAGCCACTCCTTCTTGAGCAGCTGTTTCAGCTGCGACAGCCGCATGTTGGGGTTCTCCTGCTTGAGCCGCGGCAGCTGGGCTTCCTCGAAGGCGGTGAAGGCCGCCCGCATGCGTCGCTCCGGGTGCCGGTCGGCAGCCTCCTCCGCCACGCTGCGGGTGGATGGCGGCGTCAGTGCGGCCTGGGCGTGGCCCCACCCCAGAGGACTCGGCCCCGCCCCAGAGGGCCCCGCCCCACCCCCAGAGAACTCGGCCCCGCCCCAGAGGACCCAGCCCCACCCCCAGAGAACTCGGCCCCGCCCCAGAGGACCCAGCCCCACCCCCAGAGAACTCGGCCCCGCCCCGGAGGACCCCGCGACCTGAGCACTGCGATGGCGTCCTCGACGGTGCGCGCCTCCACGGTGCCCTCCTCTAGCACGCGGCGGTTCACGTTCTCCTCCAGCGGCACCTCCAGATGGCTCTTGGCTTTCTCGGCTGCCGAGTGGAGGACAGACACGCACAGAGGCAGGGAAGTAAGCAGAGACGCAGAGTTCCAGAGGGATGAGGGACAGCGTGGCGGGAGGAGGGGGTGCGGAGGAACAGAAACACGATTTGGCTGGGAAGCCCTCCCGGGACCTATTAGCCGGCCCAGCCCCTTGCGCCCTTCCCTGCAGCCCGGCACAAAGGAGGCGCCCCACAAGTGCTGGCGTGTTCTCAGCCTTGGGGCACAACACCACTGCCCCAGGAGCGCAAGCCTGGCCTTGTCCCTGCTCAGAACCAGGCCCGCCAGGACGGACGCGGCCCACCCGCCTAGCCTGTCACCGCACATCCGAGGCAGCTTCTCTGGGAGCCAGGAGGGGCTGTGGACCTTGGCCCAGGTCTCTCCAGTGGCTAAAAGGGCGGCTCCGGAGAGGGATGCAGCCCCACCTGGGTCCGGGGCCTCCCTGTGCTGATGGTCGCGGCGCAGCGTGTCCTCAATCTGGGCACGGGTGACCTTGCTGGGAGCGGCCACCCGGGGGGCCTTGCCACCCTTGAGCTTCGAGTCTTCCTCCTCCAGCAGGCGCTGCGTCTCCTTCTTGCGCTCCAGCTGATCCAGGCGCCGCTTCTCCTTCTCCTCCTGCAGGGACAGGGCAGTCAGGTGGATAACCCTACCACACCCTTACTGGCCTGGGGTCTGGGTTTCACCTCAGCCAACGTGGACTGAGGCCCTGCTGTGTGCTAGACCCCGTGCTGCGTGCAGGGGACATAGCCAGGAGTAAGGTGGGTCCAGGTCCTGCCGCTGGGCCTCCCATCCTACGTTGAGTATGGGGACAACGGAGGAACCTTGGCCAGTGCAGGCCGGTGGCTCTTGAAGAAGCAATGGCCCTGGGCTAGAGGCAGGGCAGGCTAGGGGTAATGCTGGGGGACAGGAGAGTCCTTAGCAGACAGTGCAAAGGCCCTGAGGCAGGAACCACTTGGTTGGATAAGGGGACATCTGGCCTATGGGGACTTGCCTTTTGCCACCGCCCTCCACCTACCTCAGGGGCAGGGCAAGGCTCTGGTTTATTCATAGTGCTGCCGCAGGCTCACAATAGTCCCCTGCCTCCTGCCCAGCACCCCCAGAGGGCCCTGCCCCTTGGGCACCTCTGCCATCTGCCTCCCACGCATGAGAGCTCCCCAGGGACAGTCCCACACCTGTAGTGCCCCCAGGGACACTACCTCCAGACAGGCGTGGTGGAACTAAGTCCCATAAGAGGGGTTGACATGCCTGAGAACATCCCCTGGGCCTCTGGCCCTCACACCCACCTGCAGGACAGGAAAGTGGAGGGGGTGGCTAAAGTCAAGGGTGTTTGCAGCCATGGGGCTCCCCCTGCTGTGTGTGGCACCTCTGAGCCTCAGTTTCCCCCTCAGTCAGAGGCAATGTCCTCTCAAGGCTCCTGGCCCCATGTGTAGCACGTGCACTCTCTATACTCATCTGCGTTCAACACAGCCCCACCTCAGGGCCTTTGCACCGGCTGTTCCCTCTGCCTGGGGTGCCCTTGCTGGCCTCCTCCGCTGGTGAACTCCAGCTCCTCCTGAGCTCCCCACTCCAACCTGCCCCTCCACCGCAGGGCTCTGTCCCGCGCTGTGAAACCCCATTTTCCAGTCTTCTGGTATCTTAGTGGTCCCAGGGCAGAGGCCCTGTCTTGACAGTGCCAGAGAAGGAGTCCGGGGAGGGCAGGGACCTGTCGGGCTGTGTCGCCCTGTGTCCCCAGCCCTGCCAGTGCCCAGCACCCAGCATCCAGTAGGTGCCAGGCAAAAGTGTGCCGAGTGAATGAATGGATTCCGGAAGGCCCCCATAACTCTGGAAGGACACACAGCGTGTGGCCGTTAGTGTCAGGGATTGAGGAGGGAACGTGAGCGTTTCTACTTGACATTCATCAAAACCGTTTTTAAAAAGTCGCTTGAGGTTTTTAAAACAGGGCAATTAGCAATTGGCAGCATCTGGCAATGCGTAAAGGATGAGTCCACTTGGCAGAATATTCCGGAACCATCAAGAACGAGCCATATAAATAATTGAGATGGAAGCCAGAGAGTCACCGGTCAGGTGCTCATCGCAGAGTTGCTGCATATGGAACAAATGGAGACGAAATGCCGACAGCTGGGACCACACTTTACTGAGGGCGCAGGCTTCACGGTGTCACGTAGGGTGAGAAAAGCCTGCGGCGTCATGTTGGCGGGGTGTATTTTTTTTAGTGGTTTGGAGCAAGAGCAAGTACGGATTTTTTTTTCCATAAAAACAATATATTTTAAAAGCATCTCTCGTGTAAGGAAACGATGGGACCAGGTGGGCTTCAGAGAGGCCTTGGTCACACGCCGGCGGGCAGGTGGGGCCCGTGAAAAACACAGCGAGTCCAAGCCAGAGATGCGGCGCACAGAAGCAGACACAGTGAGGGAGTCGGTTCACTCGCCGCGCCAGGGCAAGGCCAGGCCGGTGTTTGAAGTGAGCGGAGGCGTCGCTGGGGCAGGAGGGCTGCCTGGGAAGGTCACGAGGGAGCCCCCGAGAGCTGAGACTATTCTAAGAGCAGGAGTTGGCGAGTGACAGCCACTGCCTGTTTGGGGAAAGTTTGATGGGAACGCAGCCACACCCGCTCGGGAACCTGTTGTCTGCAGTCACCTTTGTGCTACAGCAGAGTCCGGCAGCTTCCATCTGGCCCCTAAATGAAGCCCAGGTCATTCCCACCTGGCTCCTACTGCCTCTCTGAGCCGGCTCTGTGTGTTCTCCCAGGTACATGCGACACAGGTGTGCCGCAGGTGTGCGCCTCCCTGCCTACACACCTAAGACGGTGGCCCTCGTCAGACCTCCTAACAAACAAGCGGGTGCCGGCCTGGCTCCAGCCACGTGATCTGGGCTTTCTGCCTTCACTGGCTCAGTTTCCTCATCCAGAAGATGGGAATACCCCAGTGTCCAAGACGCAGGCTGTGGGGAGGGCTGGACCGAGGCTCCGGAGACTCTCAATCGAGAAAGGTCTCTGGCTTTTCTGTCTGGATACTGGATCTTTGGCAGGTGTTGTTTTTCCTTTTAGGTTTTCAACTTTCCTATAGTGTCAACATTTTGCCAATCAAAAAAAATATTTAAAGGTGTCTATGGATTCAGTGCAGCAGGGAGGTTGGAGGGGGACAGGGAGGGACCTAGGGACGTTCGATGCTCCTCAAACAAGGCGGGCTCCAGCCTGCACAGTGATGTTGGGAAAGTCGCATGGAAGTTCTCAGGTGCCCACAAACCGGGCTGGGGCAGCTGGGGCCAGGGGCTGTGGCTGAGATAGGTCGCTGGCGCCACCTACTGCGCCAAGCATGTCAGCACCAGCCCCGAACCACGCCTGAGACACCAACTGAGCACACGCTGCGTGCTGGCCCTCGCGTTTGCTTTTGCCAGCATCCGGAGTGGCCTGTGCTCAGCAGGCCCGTGGGGGGCTGGCCCGCTCTCTGCTGCGGGGGCCGTTCTGTGCGCTGCAGGCTGTCGAGCAACTAGATGCCAGCAATGCCACCCCCCAGCCCCCGCACCAAGTCGTAACAACCAAACATGTCTCCAGACGTTGCCAAGTGTCCCCTGGGGGCAGAATTGCTTCAGGGCAAGAATGACCACTCTAGCCCAACCCTGGCACTGCTCGATGGAGAGAAATAAACCTATAGCAGTGGCTGCCTCACTGCTCCCGAGACAAGCCAAGTCCTTGCCACCCCAGGGCCTTTGCACAAGCTGCTTCCTCTGCCCCTGCCTCCCTCCTCCACCTCCAATGTCTCTGGCCTTTCACACCAAAGCTCCTAGGGGCTCTGGGTCTTGCCTACAGGGCATGCAGGCCAGGGACTCGGGGTGCACCTACCTTGCGCTGCTCCTTCCTCATGACGTGTTTGTCGTCGTCCTTCCAGTAGGCATCCTCCAGCTCCTTCTGCTTCCTGGCATCAGCTGCTGCCTTGGCCTCTGCCTTCCGTGCCCGGGCCGCTGCCGACTTGGTGTTCTCGCCCTGGAACTTCTTGGGCATCCCTTAGCAGGCTACAGGAAGAGGATGGGCACCAGGGAGTAGCGGCCAGTGTGGCAGCCAGGACCCTCTGGGGGGACTCAGTGACCTTGCCTGTATTAAATGAGGGCCTTGGCCAGGCGCAGTGGCTCGCACCCGTAATCCTAGCACTCTGGGAGGCCCAGGGAGGAGGACTGCTTGAGGCCAGGAGTTCAAGACCAGCCTGAGCAAGAGCGAGACCCCGTCTCTACAAACAATAGAAAAATTAGCCGGGCGTGGTGGCGCATGCCTGTAGTCCCAGCTACTCAGGACACTGAGGCAGGAGGATCGCTTGAGCCCAGGAGTTTGAGGCTGCTGTGAGCTAGGCTGAGGCCACGGCACTCTAGCCGGGCAACAGAGTGAGACTCCGTCTCAAAAAAAAAATAAAAAATAAAAATAAATGAGGGCCTCGAATTTGGTATTTCCTCTCTCTTTTTAAATTTTATTAAGTTGAAATTTGCATGACATAAAATGAAGCGTTTAAAAGTGTACTGCCTGTGTCTCGTTCCAGAACACTTTCACCCCCGCAAAGAGGACCCCGTCCCCATCAGCAGTCACTCCCACCCCCCTCCCCCAGCCCCTGGCAGCCACCGATCTGCTTCCTGTCTCTGTGGATTGGCCTGTTCCGGACATGTCACGTCAGTGGAGTCACACACCGTGTGGCCTTTGTGTCCGGCTCTCTCGCTCAGCACCGTGTCCGAGGCTCACCCACACTGTGGCAGGTGTCGGAGCTTCGCACCTTTTCACGACTGAATAACATTCCGCCGCGTGGACGGGCCACATTGCGCTTATCCCTCTGTCCATGGATGGACATCTGGGTCATTTCCACTCCCTGTCTCTTAGAGGTCATGCTGCCGTGAACCCTGTGTGGCAGTCAGTGGGGGCCCCTCCCGCTCTGCCACCCAGGATGTTGGTCCCCAAGTTCCACAGACCTGAGAGCAAGT
The DNA here is from genome assembly GCA_004363605.1 of Indri indri. Taxonomy (NCBI): domain Eukaryota; kingdom Metazoa; phylum Chordata; class Mammalia; order Primates; family Indriidae; genus Indri; species Indri indri. Next base: position 62,987 of record RJWJ010006171.1, read on the forward strand.
CCCCCCACCCTGGGTGAGCAGCTGCTATGAACTGCCCCAATGGGCCAGGGCCTGCACAGCAGGGAGATGTGCTAACGATCGTAAAACCACCTTGCTGGATGCAAGTGGCACACAGTGGTAGGTGCCGCCCTCCCCACCTGCCACCCTTCCCATGTCTGGCCCTCGGCGAAGCACTTTGCCTGAGTCAACTCAACTGAATGCCCTCAAAGCCTCAAATGTGGGGACTGTCATTATTCTCATTCTAATAGCAGAGCCGAGGCATCTGGCCAGGTCACACCGGGCTGGCTGAGCCTGGTGTCTCTCCTCCTAGCCTGCTTTTCAGGTGAGGGAGGGAAGGCCACGCAGCTGAGAAGTTAAGAGCACGCCATTCACAGTGCCAGCCGAGGATGCCGGCGCTGTGCGGCCCAGGGCACGTGCCTACAGCATTCTGGGCCTCAGTTTTCCTCATCTGGGAAATGGGCTGATGTTCCTCTCTTCTGGATCATTCTCTGCCACCCCGCCCACCGCCAAACATCTTCGGCTCAGTCCTTTGCTGAACCTCGGAGAAACAGGTCTAGAATCCAAGAATTAAGGGAAAAGTGTATGGGGGCCATCCTGCCCAGGACCACCTGGCAAGTTCCCACCCCAATCTTCCAGCTGTCTGACTTGTGGGGTAGGGTCCCATCTCTGGGCTCCATGGGAAACCCTACCAGCTCTGGTTTGCAAAAGTTTGCAAAGTGAATCACAAACAGCATCTTAGTGAATTCTCACAACCCCCCAGTAGGTGGCAGCAGGGCTGAGACCTGAAAGAGGGGTCGGAGGCAGCCCTGGGTGCATGAGGAGTTC